>UCOH01006207.1:0-50311 GCA_900474275.1 Synergus japonicus
TATATATATATATATATATATTTTTTTTTTAATTTTGATTTTAACACGTGCCTATTTTCACTTGAAGCTTCCCATGTAAATTGCATGGGGAAAAATCACTTTTTGAAGTTTTTAGAATAACTTTTCAGGGTTTAGGAAAATGTTATGGGAAAGTATAGAGGCTTATTGAGGTTTATATCCAACATAGAATTTCATGTGCCACACATATAGGTTTGACACCCCTAACACACCCCCACTGTGCCTTGAAAACTACCCTTAAAATGAAAATTGTCAATTATTTATAAAATTGTCCTTCTGATTGCTTTATTCTCGTTTTTTTAAAATAAAAATTATTTTTATCAATCTAGTGGAATATTTATCAACATTAGTTAATTTTTCGAAAATTCATTTTTTTAAATAAAAATTGATCAATATTATGCAATTTGAATAAAGTGGAAAAATTTAAAAGTTAAATATACTTTATTCAAATAAAAACTTAAATGTATATTTGACAGTTGATAAGTATTATATGTTTTTCGTCGTACTTTTTTACATAATTAAATACAGAAATAAGGAGCGTGATTTCTTTACATACTTATGATCTTTGTATGCCTCTTTCTTCTAAAACACATAACACATCTACAATAACGTCTATGACGACTTACAGATAATCAATATTTGTTTCAATTGATTTATGCAATTTTATCGTACAATTCTGCATTCAACGTTAATTGGTACATACAAATCATTATATACATCAATGTTACTTAGTCGTATAACACTCTCATCTGCATTAACGTTCACATTAAAGTACTAAGTTTAGTAATTTGTATACTGTTATATTGCATTCTAACAACTCTGATCTCACTTATTCGGGATCCTTATTTTCTACCAGTCGTTCGTTCCTTAATTTTAAATTGAAATCATCCCTACTTTGAGATTTTTGTGACGTATATATGTTTACGTGTTTTGCGTAGTCTCTTTGGATTTGTTTTTATACGTGTATTTACTTGTTATATCATATACTCTGACTATTGGGCGGTGACAGTGGGTTTATATTGTTTCAATTTATTTACAGACAGCTCAGATAGTAGAACTATATAATGTTTTCTCTTAAGAAACAGCGCCTTATTTGTAGTATACTGATGAAGTTAAAGTAAAACTTAATTCGTTGTTTGAAAAATTAGTAGCGACAAGTACCATATACACTTTCTTGACTTATGGTAAATCGAATGATAAATTTCCATCTGATTTTTATCAACTCAAATATATTATTTAGCGCCAAGTTCAACATGGCAGCGTTATTATGTACATATATTGCTAGTAATAAAACTCACAATGAGTTAAAAAAGAATGTAACTGAATTTTTATTTTCATTCAACAATCTTTTCTTAAACTCACCGCGAGTCCACATTTGATTCAATAATTATACTTTTCAAATTGTTTTTAATATATTTTTTTTTTTTTTTTTTGAAAAAAGTCTCATCAGTTGTTGCCCTAATTTATTCTTATCTTTTCTGTTTTCACATCTCTTTTTCTGATATCTAACAACGAGTTTTAAACTACGTACATATTTGTATTTATAACAAAACAATATCTTGGGATAATAGATTCTGATATGATTACGTAAATATATAATAAATAAAGTAAAACTTTTCTTTTTTGGTACATTCAAGGAATAAAGAGACTTGTTCTAGTATTAACACTATTTTACGCGATTGTGATATTTAGAATTCCAATATAGTCGATAGCATTTTATTTACAAAAAATAAGCATAAAATCTGCTACCAATTGTAATAAATGTTAATTGCCAAAGACTGTTTGTTTATTGTAATTGTCCAATTCTAAAATTGACGGATAATATAAGAGAGCAGCACCATGTGAAATTATTGGAATTTATTATGAATCAAACGTTCATAATTTATGCTTGTCAATTGTACAAGTTTACACTTGATCCGAGTATTTACTTGTATGAAAATTATTTTAAAATTTCCAACATTATAGAATGTTATGTTTGTAAATAATATTTACTAACTGATGTCGTTTGCGTAGAATCGAACAATACAGATTTATTTCATAATATTTTTACCGATCACTTTTTTATCTTCCAAGTTTAATTTTGAGGACTAGATTAGAATTTTTTGTTTTAAAATCAAATCCGAGACGAATTGTTTATTTAAAACACTATTTCTATAAAACGTATGCGTATCTCAGAATCTTTTTTTCGTAACGCAAATGAGTTATTGTTCCATTCACACAAGACACAATATTTTACCAACATGATGAAATGTTGTTTCATGGCCTATTTAAAATGCATTTTATTTAGGGTCCTACACGACGTTCCTGGTATTCATATTTGCATTTCTCATATCTACTTGTGCAAAACGAACAAAAAATACAGTAACTATATAGTTATGAGTGTACTCTGGCAAGATATACAGACGCTAATGCATTTTTTGTTGGACTGCCATTGAAAATGATATCAGTTTGTATTATAATAAGTTAGTATGCGCATTCTGCAGAAAAGATTGAAAGAGAGTGTACGCCGTTTTGGATAGTACAGTTTTTTTAACTCACAATATGTTTTATGGACATTAAATATTAAAGAAGAATATTTTTTTAAATAATATAGCAGTGACATGATATGGATTTTTTAGCCATTTATCTTCAGAGTTTAAGGCCATGTATTACTTACCAAATTCAAAATGTCTAAAATTGAAGAATATATGGTAAGGTACATTTATCCGGTCTGAAAGTTTTATTAAAATACAAAAAAGCTCGAAATAATTTTCTTTATAAATGTAAATATTAAGGACCAGATAAACTTTTATAATACAATTTTAATAATCATAATTTTTGTTCACAGCCACTTTCTAATCAAAGCAAGTTTTGAAAGCTAAAAATCCTAATATTTTGTGTAATATATTTATAATAGTTTTATATCAAGCTTGCACTGTTATTTTTAATATTAGTTGTACATACAAGGGGGATTCTGGGCCACTTATCCGTCAAGCAAGGTTCTGTTCAGTGCTAAATTGCTCCCGGCCTGTATAATCCCCAGTCGGAAATGTAGTTTAACTATACTTTAACAATACTTTAACATAAGAGTAATGTTAAAGTACTGTTAAAGTAATGTTAATGTAATATTAAAGTATTGTTAAAGTGATGTTAAAGTATCGATAAATTAATGTTGACGTAGTGTTAAAGTATTGCTCGACGGATAAGTGGCCCAGAACCCCGCTTGTATAACTATTTTTAATGTTATTTTAAATGTTATTCAGTATGCACTGTTATCCAAAATGGTCTATTCTCCCTTGTCAATACACGCAAAACAGGTATACAACTCAAATCGCGTATATCGATGTGTCGAAATAAAAAGATTCGAACTCGGTGACAAAATTCGCAAGCTCTCAAATTGTCATGTAAATTTTATAGGAAATCAGCCACCGTATCCTATCCGAGATAAAATTTTTCAACTTGCACGCTCCGAGATATAAATTTTTTATTTGGACACGTCGGTATGTATATATGTATAATCGTATATCTTTCATACACATTTTTCTCGAAACACATTGCACGTTCAGAATGCATTTCATCAGTATTCGAAATTCCCTCAGAGGAAAATGTACCTATTTTTATTGGGCAAGAAAATGAATACAGTGTGCACTTCATCGCAATCCTGTTATAATTCTTGTATCCCAGATCATTGTTACCTAAAAATAGGCAGAATTTGTAATCTGCACCTTTCGATTTTGTTTGTTTGCCTCTTTCATTATAAAATAATGCACAGCATTTACAAGTAAATTGTCCTCCCAGATTGCGATTTCTTTTCAAGTCGTGAATTCGCGACACACGCTATCCCGGATTGTAGATCAGTATTCATATACATACATAGCGTGACCTACAATCGTTAGGTGACGGACGCCCGTGCCAGTGGAAAAGACATGGCTTGGTTCGGCCGAATTTTACTGCGTGTCGCGATCGACCAGTCACCTTGCAAAGAAACCTGCGTGCAACAGTAACAGAAGAAGAGCCAAAGTACGAGTCGCCGCTCCACTGTTGCTTGAGTTACCGTGTTGCATTGCTGCGGGATGCTCTCCTGAAATCCAAGAAAGCCATACATTTACATTTATTATTATTATTATTATTATTATTATTATTACTATTATTATTATTTATTACGGCTGATATGCACCCAACACGTGGAAAAACCAAACGACAATGCCAATGCTTATGGAAAAGGAGAATAATCTTCGCCTCGGAACATTCAGATTTACGTCTGACTACAGCGCGAACGTTTCACTTAAACCACCAGTGTAGCAGAGTGGGGATGCAGGAGAGCGCGGCGATCGAGAATACTCAACTTGCGCATCTCCCTCCATCCGACTTTACCCTCACCCGTGACTTCCCGCGCGACTCTTGGGCCTTAAAAGGCGCGTTGTTTTGCAGCTCTCAACTAATTAGACCTAGACGCTTGCTTCTCTAGGTTCTCCGTTCTAGCTCTAAACACCCTGGATCGGCTCTCGGTTTCTGGATGCTTCGTCAGCTTCGTCTACAATCAGCGAGGAGTATTTAGCCGGTAGACGCCGTAAACTATTATTAAATAATAAAATATACATTTTTTGCACCTCTGCAGCCTTAGCAAAATTGCTCTTATGTAACCAACCCTTTTTGGGGGTATTGGCCCATTCGTGTGTGTACGACTGCTTGAGATTTTGATATTGAGAAAAGCTACTTGAAATGAAATAAAAGAAAATAATCTTTAAGAGAATAATATTATCTGTAAAATTGTAAATCGGGAAGATTGAGGAAGGCAGTTGTAAATAAACTTTTAGTTTCACACGACCGAACAATTCATGTCAATGTACACCTTCATTAATTATAAACAAAGCCTGCAATAACGTAAACAGCGAAACCGTTGAGAATTGATTAAAACAATTGATATAAACAATTGAGAATATAAAATTTGAAATCAATCAAATTCAAATATAATGACAATATTAAAACAAAAACAATTAATTAAACGAACATGAGATGCATTTATAGAAATAATATGCGACACTTCTACATAACTCAGTAAAATCGAATAAATAAGACTGAGATGATTAATTGAAAGTCGAAACAATGCAAGACAGATAATTCCTCGATAATAATCAACAACATCAAAATAACTGAGTAACGGAAAACCTCAGACGCTGAATCAAAATATAAATCGTCCCGGATCGGACTTATCAAAGGATAAAATAAAGCCCAATCGGCTGTTACGTGGGGACGTAACTAAGATGCCTCCCTTTCCCACTTCCAGGTATGACGTAATGCGGACACGTCACATATAAATTGCCTTTCCTCTCCAAAGACTGATCGATGACTGACTTGAAGCTGGGACTAGAATACTACGGGATGGCCATAACCATCTAGTACCCAGACTCCGTGGCACAGTGGTAGCGTATCGGGCTTGCAAGCCGGCGGCCGAGGGTTCGAGTCCCGACGGCCGGAGCCTTGCTTGCTGCTTTTACTTACTCGAAGACTTTTTTCGGCTCATTTCTCGACAGTCTCCAATCGAAGCCCCAGCAAATCATAGAAAATATGGCAGAGCGTTGCATGCGATCAAAGTTAAAAGTGGAGCCACAAATAAAATACAATAAAGCAGAGCAAAAGCTCAACAAAGTAAAAGCGAAAAGCGCCACACTGTAACAAATAAACACACACACACACACTTGTAACAAAACAAACCACTATTTTATACTAATAAAAGAAAGAGAAGAGACTGCAAAAAGTTTTAACTCCCAGAATCCCTCTGAGCTCGAGAGAGTGGCGCCTAAGATGCTCAATGGTCAAGCGAGCAATAATTAGAATATTAACTTCCTAAATTATGCCAGATAGCTTGTCACCGAGCCTCTCCCCGCTTCCCACTCTTCCGCTCAAATTATATCTATTGATTGGCTTTGTTACTTCCGTAACTCATTCACACTCAATTATATAAAGAGAAGTGCGCTACATTCAAACACACCGTTTCACTTAAAAGGATAATTTGAATAGTTAAAATTTATATTCCACACACACCCTTTGTCAACAGCACTATTCAGCACTATTCATCCGTATTCGCTATTCATTGGTATTTAAGGAGCAGTTAGTTTACAAGGGATGATTTTATTACGGTCTTGGAGTAGAACAGACAATTTTATGTAAAGCCTCTTCGGTGTCTTTGACCCTGACCACTAACGATGAGTCATCCTTCGGGCTTTTCCAATTTCAAGGAAGCTTCGAGGAACCCGGGGGCTGCTGTGACCTCAGGGGGGTGTATTCAATCTTGCATTTTGGGGTTCGGACTCCCGTTTCTCGAGTTGGAAGACCACTTGGGTTTCTCTCAGAAAATGCGAACGACCTGAGGTGAAATGATGAAGCAGACAATTTTACGAAACACGCGATATAGTAAAGATTGTACCCACCGAATTTATGAAGTACCCATCGATATTTCATAAGTTTGTACACTAAAATAATTCTTAGATTTAAATAAAATACTTAATTTATCTATGTGTGTCTTGAATTATTAGAGAATACATTACAGAACCTGAACTTTAAATAAAATACGTTGAAAGTTTCTTGCGCATATAATCAAGGAGAGTAAATAAACAGATCAAAGCCATCTACACCAATTACTTTAAAAACTAGTTTAAAACATCTCACTCTTCAAGAGAAGCCGGCATACCGGCCATCTCTGTTCCTTCTCGCCATTGAGAGGAGCGGCATACCGATTCGCTCTCAATAGACTTTTCCACGTCCAAAAACTAGTTTCCAACTCCGATATATCATTCTACACTCTCCCTTACTTATACTACACTACGTCCCTCAGATACACCAACTTACTATAAAAGAGATCGTATCACAGCATTATTTATTAATTCGCTATTTTGTTTCGCATTAATGCTGCCGTAACAAAAATCCACGTTTATCGTATAATAGGTACCAGTAATGTTCAACGCGAGGTTCTCGAAGCTTCTCTTTTTTTCCTGTTTTTCCCCTTCTCCGTGCCCTTTTCTTGCTTCGCCACTGGCAAATAGCGCGCGACGCTCGGCTTCGTCCGCTCGGCAGCCGAGGAGATTCAGAAATATTTATTATATCATGTAAAATCATGAATAATAATAATAATAATAATAATAATAATAATAATAATAATAATAATAATAATGTCATGTTACTGGTACTGAATAAGGTATTCTTACGTCTTGCCTAATATTTACGTTTGAAAGTTAGAGAGTATGTAAAATTGAGCGTGTTAAAATCTATTAAAATGATTAGGTTCCAAATCTGAGAACGAGGACAAGCCAATGAATAAAAATGTTGTTAAGTTAGACAATTATTGTTTTAAATTGAGAATCAAATTATGTTTTACAAATAATGGCGGCAATCAGTAATCATCATTACGACGAGTTAATGTCGTGCGTCTAACAAGTTTCAATTTCAGTATTTAATTGGTGGCTACCGGTGGTTATTTATGTTAAGTATGTCGTTAGATCCTTCATCTTTATATCGAAGTTATTATTAATCCATTTTGCGAGTTTGCTTAATATTCGTTGATTATGATTCTTCATTACACTTAATTTAGACTCTGTCCATTTGCTAACTCTTCGTGAAATTTTTACTTTTTTATAGGAATTATACTGCACTTTATAGAACTTGTACTCTTCAGTTATAAAATTTGAAATCCACTTGTAGAACTTGAAGTTCACTTGCAGGTTTTTGTACTTGACATTCAGAATTTGCATTTCACTTGTAGATTTATATTTAATTTGCAGGAGTTGCACTCCTTAACTATTATTTGCGTTACAGAAGATCCGAAACTCAAGACTGACTTTCTCTGTTAGACCTGCTGTTTATACGTGTCCCATCTGTTCCTTGTAAGGTTTCTCGATTAAGAAGTATTTATAGTACATGGGTGTTCAGAATAGGGTGAGAATAGGGTGGTTCATTAAAGATGTGTGAGTGAATCCTGTAGATTCCCTCGTCTTGAAAGAGTTAGTGAGGTCTTTTAATGGTGTGTGTCACATAGATACTCCTAGGGTTTGGTCCAGCTAGCCTAGCGAGGGTCCCCTTCTCACGAAAGTTCCAGAAGAGATTTGTGGATTTGACACTCACGGACATATCCCTTATTGAGAGTGTGAAGGTTTCTTACTCCTTTACACAGATGAATTCTAGTACACTTCTGAGTACAGGATGTTCGGGCACAAAGGTCAATCTCCTCTTTCAGATTTGAAAACTTTTCTTACTGTTTCCTTTGGCTCCAGTAGTAAGGGTTAATTATATATAATTATGAATTAACATAATTAAGTAAAAGATTATGAATGTGATTTACAATTATTAGGGATGATGCTTATGATGCTATATCAATTATGCGTTGATTACTAAGCAACACGTCATTATTACCTCCTCTTCATTTGCATATTGGGTGTAATCCAATAGAACAACAATCTCGCAAAGTTTCATCAAAATCGGAGAGATGGAAATTTTTTGGCACTTGGCGAATTTTGCTCCATATGTGTAATGTGCATACTGAAATATGCATGTATTACTATAGTGAAATAAAACAGAGCTGCCGCTTCAGCGTTTTAACAAGAAAATTGAACAGATTAGAGATAAAAGAACAGAAAATTGCTGGAAACGTTTTGAGGCAATATGACATTGTAAGTACTTGAAGCACTTTCAGTGAATCGAGTGGCGTAGCTTCCAGTAACCAACTCATCAACTCTACGTACATTTCTCAATTCGCACATGCAAGTTTTAAGGGCATTGCACCAGAAAATGGGATTCGTAAACATGCATATTTTTTTGTGCGAACTCTGTTGTTTATTTCAGAAGTAGCTTTTTTATAAACAAAACAAATGTGAAGAGAAATGAGCTCATCTGCATTCAAGCTTAACTGCATTCAAAAGGATTCCAGTGAAACAACTTTTAGTTGTTAAAAAGTATTAATTGAATGGTATTTAGGACAAGAATAGAATTGTTTCGGATTTGAAGGCACTGAAATGTCTGTTTTTTTTTTTTTAAATACCATTCCATGCGTTCTAATAATGCCTTCCTTCCCGGTCGACAAGATTAGCCTTGAACTTATTAAATCTTCAATATAGATCCAATTTTATATCTCAAATATAACTATTTTTCTTGTAGGTATAAGTCCCATCCGGTTTGTTGAAGCAATAATATAAGTACTATTGTCAACAAGAAAAATGGCTATACCAACCAATAAAGTAACAACGCCGACATTGTATACCTATATTATAAGCCAAAGTAGTTGCTTCTACTACCTATGTTTATTCCGGTGAAGGCATTCACTGAACTTGCTTGCATTAAATGCAAGGTATTGGTTATTGAGACTGATCTCTTCAACTCTAAAGAATACATAATTTATGAATAGTTCTTTCCATCTTGTACTTTTTAATTATTTTTAATTAGCAGACCGGAGTGTTTTTTTAATTAGGTTTTCAAAAAACGAAAATCGTAGCAGAGATTTCTTTCTCTATTTCTAACAAGTAATTTTTTCTTTTTTTTTAAATTCGATTAACTTGATGACCTTTAGAGAATAACAAGCACTTGTCCTCTGTCAAGATCGTGTAAAAAAAAAAACCATCAACCAAAGGAGTATAAACTCACCCACCATTAAGTACGTGGACTAGGATACTGGCTGATTCAGCTGTCGAAGGAGCGCACGTGTAATTGCCTGAATCGGCGGGAAGTGCTCTTGAAATTAACAAGCGCGACGTTCGCGTTTGCTTTTCCGTGACTACATTGATGCCCCCTCGTTGACTGTAGTTTATTACGTGCTCGCCCCTGTACCTGCATAAACAAATAAAATTTCTTGATGAGTTTGACTAAAGTTGTAATAGCGCAACCAGAAATGAAGATTAGTGAAGTTTGCGCAAGTATGGATAGTGATTTTCGACAATCGATACTTACCGCACGGAAATTACCTGCGCTCATTTGAATTTGGTTCGTTAATCATCAATTCATCATTTATTACGAGTCTAAACTCGAAATGTATCGAAAATCTTGGTTTTTTAAAAAAAGCAATTTTTTTTTAAAAATATTCATTTTGAAGGGGAATTATTTTCTTAATTACATGATTTTATTAAGCAGATATACATGATGCGCCATTTCAATCTGGTCAATGTAAATATTGAATAACCTTGACAATTCTCAACTGATCGGCGTCATCAATCACATTCTGAAAATATCAATTCCACACAATTTCTTCCATGTATTGATTTTCGCCGAAAGAACGCGCCGAAATGGAGAGGTGCTTTACATTGAAAGTAATATTTACGAATGTGATATATTGACTAGCCACCAAGATCTCCGGATTTGACTCCACTGGATTTCTTTTTGTGGGGATTTCTATTGAGTAAAGCTTATGCAAACAAGACAAAGACCACAGAAGAGCTCAAAGACAACATTCGAGCTGCAAATTGACTGGCCATCACTTTTGCTGTTGAAAAACTGGCCAGTTGGCAACCTTACTCATTAATAAGAGAGGTCACTTAATCGATATTGTTTTTGGCAACTATATGTGTTAAATTATTTCTATTTTACTTCATATCAAATTAAATTCAATCAAATACGAACAAAGGATTCATGTAATTTATCTGGAACTTGTAATTATTGTAATGATTATGCTACTGATACAGTATTACAATTTTACGTTACGCAAATCTAAATTGATTTTAAATCTGATTGCATGCTAAATGTTGAATCCATAATTTAATTCCAATTTGTAGCTACTCAGTAATTAGAGATTCTCAAGACAGAGTTGAGACAACTTTACTCCGATTTTGATTGGTGCTATATAACCAGAATCGGAATTTCTAAAATACGCGCGATGATTGGTCAAATACAGACGCGCGGAAGTTTTAAATACGTCTATAGTACAAAACAACTTAGTGATTATATATCGCAAAATGGTAAACAAACGAAAATGACAACTGATATTAAAATTATAAAAAGCTAAACTTAATAAAAAAAAAATTCCGAAAACTGTCCAAATTATTCAACATTTCCATTGACCAGATTGAGATGACGCACCTTGTACATTTTTTTTCCTGTATGTGTCAAATTATGTTCATGTTACTCCATATCAAATTAAATTCAATCAAATATAAATAAAGGATTAATGTAATTTACCTGGAACTTGTAATATTTTTGTAATGATTATGCAGTTTGTAATGATATTAGCATTACAATTTTACATTACGCAAATCTAAATTGATTTTAAATCTCGTTGCATATTCAATGTTGAATCCATAATTTAATTACAATTTGCAGTCCCCGAGAACTTCGTTTGGGTGAATCAATCAAGTATTATATCAATCATATCTTCGCAATGATTTGTTTGTCGTTACGTACATATGCTTCATTTTCAGTTTAGGTTTTTTCTTCTTAATATAGTAGACAAATTCAGTGTCAATTTTGATCTTTTAGAGTTTAAGGGCATGTGTTACTTACCATATGATCAACTTTTTAAACCCGGTGTTCATGTCAAGGACATGAACACGGACGGATGTTGACTAAAATTTTGTGGAAAATGTAAAAATTGTAGAAAAAAAAAACCGGGTTTAAAAACTTGCTCATATGGTAAGTAACACATGTCCTTAAACGACACCGATTGATAAATGTTATATTATCTTCATTATGCTCTGTTCAAAAAATTGATTTTATCTTTCTTTTCTGATTTGAAAAAGTCCCTCTCGCCCATGGCACATACGATATTTTTGACAATATATGCATGATTTCAGGCGTTCTTCATAACTATGAAGCGAAACTAAAGTTCTGTTTTTTACTCTCTAAGGAGAGTTAAAAAGTGTAAAAACATACTCTTTACTCCCTAGTGTGAAAATTACGTGAAAGGTGAAATGTAGTACTTTGTCCCCACTTGACAGGCATGAAAAATAGGTGAAATCAAGCATGAATTATAAAAAGAAAAACTATCCTATTTTTGCACATGTGTGTTTGGTAAAAACATATATCAACACCAAAAAGTGTTGGCAGGCCATTGTAACGATTTCCGATGGCACCTACTCCGTCGAATAGCGTAGTTCCATTAGTTCTCCGGGTTGCCAGGCTCGTTCGATAGTTAATGAATGTTTGAGTTCAGCACTCGTATAATCCGTTGGAGATGATGGAAATTGGATTCGAGGGAACCCAATTAAACTCACCAGTAAATGAAGGACGGGGGCTCAGGTGTCTGTTCCACGACACAGGTTAGGTTGATGTCACTTCCACTCTTGATGTGAAGCTCCCCATTCCCAAGTATTTTAGCTTTTGAAACTGAACATCAAAATTATATTGTTATCATTTCAAAGAAGGAAAATTTAGTTAGTAATTATTGATATACTAACCTACTACACTGAGTCTGTAGGCCAAACTAATTTTTGGTTCGGTTGAGACTTGGCACTCGTACACACCGCTGTCGCGAACTTGAGACGAACTAATTTTTAATGTCCATTCATCACTCCCATCGCTGTGCAGTGATTGGAAACGTTGATCATTCGTATATGTTAGGATTCCAACAGTTAAAATGTGAAGATCCCGTTTTCTAATCCATGATACCTACAACAATTAAATTTACTCAATATCAATTTCTCATGAAAAAACCGAGAGATATAAGAAGAAAGAAGACTAGAAATACTGGAAAACGTAGAAAACACTTATACTATAAAAATTCCTCATTCAAATATTCTTAAAGTAAAGTGTTTTCTACGTTTTCTAAAGGAGACCATCAATATTAACCCAATAACGGCCATATGAGGGAATTCCTCTGATTCGAGTTAAGGGATCAGTCGAAATTATCTCATAAATCCAGAATACATTATAATTCCATGAATTCCACTGGAAAATTGCCGATATGATATATTCGAAAGCAGAAAATAAAAAAGTAATCAATACATTAGTGATTTGAACGCAGCTTGTGATTTCACAGTTGACGCTATGTGAACAACAATGATTTATAGTCAATTATAATCGGTGAGCAGTTCTGAATAGTCTACGTGTTTCGCACGTGATTCGCTGATGCATGACAAATCTGCTGTAATTAAGTGGAATATTATGATCCAGTTTAGTATAAGCAACTAACACATGACATGAAATATGTCCTTATTGATTCTTCCCACGTAATATACGTGCTTCTTGACCACCAAGAAGCCTATGTCCTTCTTGACTCTCATGAATCATACGCCCTTTTTAAATCCCTCGTGACATATTGATTCCCACGAGACATACGCCTTTCTTGACCCCAAAGAAATATACGCCCTTATTGACCCCCATCGAACACGTAATATGCCCTTTTTCAACTCCCTCTCGGCCATATGTGACATACCCCTTATTGGAAAATGGTTATGGGAAATAACACAATGATTGAGAACAAAGAAATTAATTTTATTAAGAGACTTGGAAGGCAGGTATTTACTGATCAAGATATCTTAAAATTTTTGGGAACCTCTTGAAATTTCTGAAAATTCTACAAAAGTTTTAAAAAAATATAAAAATCTAGTAAAATTCTTCAAAATTCAATCAGGAACCTTAAACTTCCGTAAAGTCTAAAAAATACTCATACAAACATCTTTTAAAATCTTTAAGGGCAAATATAACATGCACTCAAAATTTTCTGTGTCTTGAAATTCTCTGAATTCACTGATTTCGCAAAATCCTTGAAAAATCGAAAATATCTTTTAATTTTGAAAGTGGTTTAAAAAAGTAGATGTAGAGTATACCGTAATAGATAACTTACTGACAGTAGGTAACTTACCATCAGTTGGTAACCTACCAGTAGTCGGTAAGTTACCATCAGTAGATAAGTTCCATGCAGAATTTCGCAAATCAAATTAAAAAATAAATCTCTTAAGGGGGCTTGAAAAAAAGATTGGAAAAGGAGTTTGAAACACATATTCGGAAAATGAGTGTGGAAAGGAAGTTTGTAAAAGTCGATTGAAAGAGAAGGGGTATACAATGAGATTTGAAAGTAGGCTTGATTAATTGAATAATCCCTTCTTGATCTCAATGAAACATACGCCCTTCTTGACACCCTTCTCGGATACGTGAAATACGCCCTTATTGACCCCCCTCTCTTGAACACGTAACCCCCGTCGATACTAATTTGAAAATCGTAATTTGAAAATCGTAATAGTAGCGTTAATTAATAGTGGCATCTAATAGCATAGTTAGTACTTACAGCACGATCACCAAGATTGCGAACTCTGCAGTGCAGATAGGCAGTCTGGCCGACTGTCGTGATTGTCTCCCGCTTGGTCGAGTTATCGAAATACGGTTGACTAAAGGGTTGCTCCCAGTAAGAAGACGGGTGATGTTCCACTACTGAACCGCCTCCGCCTTTCGCTACACATTCTACAAAACAAAAATGATGACCTGTTTTAGTATGAAAATCGATCAATAAAGAAAAATTTATAAATAGCTCAAACAGCCTGAATGACATTTTTGTTGCGATAATTAAATAAAATGTTGCTTCAATGAAATGTCGCTTTTTTCATATACAAAATGAGTATGAAATTTCATATTAAAACAGTAGTGTAGTACGACTAGAGTTGAAATAATTAAACTTGATTTTCTTTTAAACTAATCAGATATATATATATATATATATGAGACCATATCTTTAATATTACGATTTGAGACATTCGGGAAAGATAAAAATGTTGATTTATCATCGCTGAGAATAAAGTTTATTCAATGTCACGAATAGCCGGGGTTACCCGACTCACCCCTATGGCTATTGACTTGAAAATAGGAGGAAAAACAAATGATTCTCGCAATTTAAAAGGGACCCCTATTTCATAGTGTATGTCCACTAGCAAAAGCTGCACTAACAAAAACTTGAGCATAATTTCTGAAATTATATAATATCATCTTGAAACTCTGATTTTGGAAAATCAGTATAGCTATTTCTTTTGATCTTCTCATTTTTATATCCTGCTCCGCCCTAAGTAGACATGCTTTGCTTGACAATGCTTTGCGTGACTGGAGTCGTTAATTTCAACAACACGAGAGACTCTCGTTACGTCCACTGCATCAAGTTGATTTAATCTTGGATGAAATGCCAAAAACCTTATGGACAATCATTTTGGACGATGGCAAATGCTAATAGAACAGTAAGCTTAGATATTTTCTTGCGATAACGCCGCCTGTTAGGCTTGGTCTTTTACATTATTTTCTAATAGCGACACGTGTTTAGTGACCAAAATCATGTCTCGTATATATATATATATATATATATATATATATATATTTACACGTGACATTCAGAAAGGTTGTAGTGTTTTCATTTTTCAAATGCTCATACAAAATTCAAGTAAATTACTCTGCAAGAATTTCGCATAACTTTAATATTCCTTTTAATACTTTTCTTAATAAGTAGATTTGTCTCTTTATATAATATATGTATAGGGGAGAGTAGTCATTAGAGGGTCAGAAAGTCACAAAGTCGCTTTTGTGTGAAAATTGTACGTAATTTAACGAGTTCAATATTTCATTATAAGTTATACAAAGGTTTTTTTTTTTATATTTAATACTATACAAATTTAACATTTTCGTGACATAATAAATTGTTCTAATTTCTCAAATCTCTTGGCCACAGTTGATCGATCTTTATATTACCTTTTGTATATTATGAAAAAAAAAATTTCCCAGAAGAAACGTACAAACAGTCTATTTATCAAAAAACAAGCAAGTTACATGATAGTAATAAATTTAGTGATTAGTTTACATTTCCTGACAATGAGTGGTGATAAACTAGAATACAGTGCTACAAGTTTTTTTACGTATTGTAACATACATATAAGAAATTTATTATTATTATTATCATTATTAAATACTTTTTACATGGAAATTTGCTCTAAATAAAATCAGTGTTAATTAAATGATATTTAAGAGAAAATGATTTATAATCATTTATTTAGAGAATTTTAAACATTTTGCATTATCGAGTATTCTAGCTGCCTTGGCGCGAGTTTCGGATTGAAATTCATTCCGAACCAATTCGAAATTTTCCGAATCATTCTGGAATCTTTAATCCGAATGAATCTGCTAATCCGAATTAATCAGAATTAATCAAAACTTTCAATCCGAATAAATCCGAATTTTTCGGAATCATTCGGATTGATTTGGATAAACCGGATTAATTCGGATTCAGAATCCTGATTGAGCGGATTGACTGGATTCATTAAGATTGGAAGTTCGGTTTCATTTGGATTAATTCTGATTAATTCGGATTGACTGATACATTCAGATTTATTCGTATTCATTCAGATTAAAGGTTTTGATTGCTTTTGAATGTGTTTCGAATTAATTCGGATTGAAAGCTTCCTTTGGATTAGATCGGAATGAAACTATTTGGTTCGGATACAAATTGCGGAATGATTCGGATTGATTTGGAATGAATTTCAATCTCAAGCTTTCGCTATGGTAGGATTGAAAGTTCGGGTTGATTTTAAAAGGGCCTTGGATTAATTCGGTTTGGAAACTTCCTTCTAATTAGATCGGAATGAAACTGTTTGGTTCGGATAAAAATTCCGGATCTGTGCATAAAGGTACCTTTTTGTCATATACGTATATTTTTGTGAAACTCAAAAGCTTTTATGTAAATATGTCTTATAAGCTTTTATGTCTTCAAAGTACCCACAACATTATCCAAAAATGGATTTTTAACAAAAAATAGAATTTTTTAAATTTCCAAAAAGAAAATGAATGTTCAACCAATTAAATGGGAAATTTTATGGAAAATAGGGGAACAGAAAAAAAGACTATGAAGCCTGTTAATCTGTTGGTTGGTTTTGTTATTTGAAGTAAATAGGGGCGAAGATTAGAGACTTGAACTGAATAAATATACGGTATAATAGGGCCCTGCCTGTGAAGCCTGATGTGGACGTGTTGCGTTCGTATAATTGTTAGTAATGCGTACAAGTTTCTAAACAGATAGAAAGTTAGTTCATGAGTGAAGTGTGGTGGTTATCCCTGCTGGTGTCGAGATAATTTAACGGACCATGCCATTTCTAGCCAAGTAGGAAATCGCATGTATCCTACTTCTAGCACCTTCTAATACAAGTGCTTTGCTTAGTGTATATCCTTTTATGTCGCCAGCACCAAAGGTGTAAGGGGTTGGTCGAATGACGTCTTATCGAGATGAGAACACGAAAAGCACTGCTTATCGTCTATCGGCCCCGAGAGGTCGCCCAGTAGAGCTACTTCGGAACGAAAGAAAGAAAGAAATAAACCTCAACAACTCGTGTTGGTTGACTGCACTTTATATATATATATATATATATATATATATATAATACGCGCGATCGAGATGAAACATCATTAGCATTTTTTATCAGTCATTAGAAGTATATATACATATACAATAATAGTTTAATACAATAGAAATAAACAAATCTAATACATTCTTTGATGAGAATGTAAAAAAGTTCCAGATTTAAAATTGTTTTCCTCTGCGTACATACTATGTGCTTCGTTAGAAATGTGTAAACTCTGGATGTCATGCGTTTACTTGTTGTTGTGGAGCTAGAGTGGATCGTATCTCTGAAATAGCTACTAGTACCAAATACTAGTACCCTCTCGTAAACCGCGGATGCAGCCTAGCAACCGTAAAATTATATTATGCTACTATCCGCAAGTATCTAATACAATAAACTCCAGCGCCTGAGGTACAATTTTGAGAAGACTAAGAAAACAATCTTTAGACAATATATTTTTGTATTTATAAAACGTTATCAGTTACGATTTCTGTCTTCTTTTTATGTCTTTCCACAGAGCAATAAGACATTGACATCCTGTCGACGTCGTAAAGAAATCTTTAGGATGTGTATGTCAGTCTAATTGATATCCAAAAGACGTCTCACCACGTCTTAAAGATGTTTTTAGGACATTAATTGGACTCACATGTTCTTCTAATGCTATTTTTACGACGTCCTCAGAATAACAATGTGTTTTTGCTCACCGGGGGTTGTCATAAAAAGATCTCAAGTGTTTTCTAGTTTCAAAAATTTTTAGGGGAATATATCAAAAGTGTAGTGACCATTATCGTAATCTTCACGAATACGCTCTGCTGCACAAATGAATCTGTCGCAAGCGAGTTGCTTTGCGATCTCGACCTTGTATGTCTTTGTCGTAGCAGTCGTAATAATCTAAGTAGACGCTTCATTGTATGTGAAATTACCTCGACAGACACGCAAATTAGATTATTCAGAATAACGTGATTTAGCAACGACGAAATTTCGCATGCTTTCTACTATATGTCTTGTATATATGTCTTTTCTCTCTCTCTCTCTCTCTCTCTCTCTCTCTCTCTCTCTCCATCTCTCTCTTAACTTGTAATACACGACTTCCTGGAATATGAATGAATAAACTTAATGTGTACTTTAGTTTTGTTATATGGTACATGATTCCTTCGAGACTTTGCGTAAGTTGATCTCCTCGAAATTATACAATAAGATTCATAGAGTTGATCTTTTCAATCTTCTAGATGCAGCTAGGATTCGGACTCATCCGAATTTCGTGCAGCGTATAAAATATTTTCTCATGCTGATGCAGCACATTATTTAATAACACGAGAATAAGCAACACCTCTAGAATTTTCTTTCTTCAGGAGTTCGAAGTAAAAAAATGTGCTTTTTTTAGGTAGACCAGTCCCACTGAAAATTAGCCTTAATGGAGGAATAGAAATCTTCATCTTCAAACTAGCCGGATATACAACTAGAAGTTAGCTCTATTATGAACTGAAGTATGCCGAGTTTCTCGTTCATCTGTCGCAGAGAGGTCATAAGTTAATCAAGCAGGGAGCTAGAATTTAGACCTCAGTGCTAGAAACAAGCAAATGAAATTACAACTGTACGTGGAGTGTTGCTTTTAGTTTAAGATGCATAAAGACTTTTCTTTGAAGACAATTTTCGTGATCAATTTCAGTAGCCGGCTTCATTTAAGGATGGTATATCTTTTAAATGAAAAAAGAAGTAATGTTTTGGCATTCAAATACCTATTTGAAAAAGATACAATAATTTTTTTCATGATAAAATAGTGAGAAACTAGCGGGCTGTCCCGCTTAATCTCCTAAGGTCCAAAAAAAGAGATTTTGCAGTGAGGAAAACCTCAAGCTGCTCAAGTCTGGATCAATATTAATGGTACAATATTAATGCTATTGTAAAATTTTAATGGTAGTAACTTACAAAGTTAAACTATAGTACACATAAACATAAATAAACCTATTAGTATAACTAATACACATACAACTATAACCAGTGCTCAGTAATGATTACCGAACAAATTTTCTCCGTATTGTTTTTCCCTGAAAATTTGAGTCCCTAACTTTTATCCGTTTATTTGCTCAACTCTCCTAGCAGGAAGGTTGATGTTGGATGAGGATAGCCAATAGAACCTTAATTTAATAGACATAAGGAAATTATACTTGCAATATCAATAAAATTGATTTCAAAATTGGTTAAGCGTTTACATAAGAGGGTCAACAGTTCATCAGAAGCAGTGAAAACAGAATGGAATGAGGACCACCTACCTAGTTAAACAATAAGGATTTCATCAGATGCGATGAGTCTGAGAGATGGGTTGATCCTTGCAAGTCCTAGCTTCAAGAATATGCGATATTTGCGGACTCTCGAATTATTTCCCCAAACAAGGGTTTAAGTAAGACAATAATTGTTATCAGTAGGAAATTCCCACTGGTGATATAAAGATATACTACTTGGTAAGACTAGGGGGGACTGGTATTAGAAACTGAAGATCATCGTGATGGTGACAATAAGGATTCTACGCAGATTTAGCTTTCATTAAATACTGCGCACTATGAGTTCGAAAACTGGATAATTTCTCATATAAAATCGAATAGCCTCGTCTATAATTACTCGGATGTGACATAGTTTTGAGTCATATATACCTCTGCTGGCGCTTATGCTCGGTTTTACGACTCTAGTTTATGTTGTAAAATTCATATCGGACAGAATGGTATTACCCAATTATATTGATAATTAAAGATAATAAAATTAACTTAAAAACCAATTGGTATGTGGTAAACACAAGCAAAATATCGAAAACATAGAGGTGACCATACCACGTATATTAGTGACCCGGCCGGCCGGGTCTGAGGGTGAAGATTGCGCACTTCAATGGCGTTGACCTCTTTTTAGCTCGTGCTCTCTCGAGTCATTCCTATCTCAATGCCCTTTTTTGCAATTTCTTAATTTAGGCTGATTGGAATAATTGGATACTATTACAAAATGTTACGACAATGTATAAGATTATAGTACTTAGACGGAAAAAACTGTTATTGTTATGTCTACCACAGAAAAAGTAAAATGTGGTACAACTATAATTTATGGTTCCCACAACCGCGATTGTGGTTGTCACAACCATAACTATTATGTGACAACAACAACAACAACAATAACAACAACCACAGCTATGTGGCAACTATTATTGAATAGTTGCCAAAACTATTTCATAATAGTGCAATTATGTTAAACTATACTATACATAATGTTATATCAAATATTAAATGTTAGATATACTTTACTATAATAAATAATTATTGTTAAAAGGCAAAGTTATTGAACTATACAAAATTTACAAGTTTCCTGTCTTGCTATCTATTTATTTGTATTTATTATACGGAATATCGAGAGCGAAGTGGAAATACCCGGATGAGAATGTGTTCTTTAAGGTCGATAGTACCTTAAGTAATTTAGCTCTCCTCTTTATTAAAAAATAAAGTAGTTGAACCAAAAGCATGTAATATTTTTGTAGTATAATCATTAATCAATGTCATGGAGAAATTGGGGAAAACCTGGATTATCAGGGAATTATGATGATATATTAAAGGCGAATAATACACTTATTTTGTACTTCAATTTGTCGTAACTACTGTAAAATAAGGCAGCGAGACTCAATCTGTGTTCGAATTCTAACTTGTGCTGGTTACTCCACTGCTGGAACATTGTTATCGGAAATCGGTATTTTTATGGCCTATTTACTTTCTAGTGAATCCAATATTTCCAATTCAGTTAACCCTTTAACAATATAAAGGTCCTAATGGATTAAGGAAATCACTGTCCAATCTTGAAAAGGGATGCAGGTTTACTGTTTCACGATTTCTCTTGAGTCACGTATACAATTGCGAATAACAGAAAAGATAGAAATTGCTTTTGAATCGGAAAAGCAGTTTAAACTTCTCGACTTAATAAAAATAAATAAATAAATAAATAAATGAATAAATAAAATAAAGGAAATCCAAGTGCAATGGAATTCCAAGTCCCAATATCATTTCGGTACTGTCAAGCTAGACTACAAAAATGAAACGAATCTGAACTGTGCTTGTTCTCTTGTATGTAGCATTGTAGCAAGCTTCAACTCGTTGCTTCGGTAGTTCCGACATGGGGGCTATACTTTTTTTTCTCACCCTGCCTATTCTTTTCTCTCGCTTTCTCTGTTCTTCTTTTCTTTTGTCAGCATCCATAGAAGGAAGCCGGTTCGCATCCGACTGGAAGTTCCGCCGGAAATGCTCGTGACCCAGGCGGAAACTTTTGAAACGGCAACTTTATTAGTTCTAGTGTCTTGAGGGTCGCTGATTCGACCAATTGCGTTCTCCACCTGGTTCTCGAAAACAGTTCGTATATGTCTGTTCAAGTAAACTACCAAACCAGATTGAAACAAAGGCATCCAACTGTAATCTTGGCTTTCATCCACGGGACAAATCTGCCCAAGTATAAACATTATTTAATGAAGTGAAGGAAGAATTGCACTAAATGCTTCCAAGAATCTCTTGGTGCTATATTTCTTTTGTTCTCTGCTTGATAAGATGGAAAATTATTTTTAAAAATCTTCTCGCGAGCGAAGAGAGATTAAGGAGACTAATTAATTTAAAGCTCTAGTTTATCATGACAGATTGTGATGGCTAAAGTAAAACAATGAGTCCTATAAAAAAATTATTAAAATATAGATCCTGTAACGTGATTCTAGGACATGTACGTTACAGACATATTGATTAGCTGATAAAATAAGGAAACTAATTAGTGGAGACGCCAAGACGTTATGTTCTTAAAATAGGGATTAAGTAGCGAGTACACGAGAAAAGACTTATTATTTCATCAATAATGATCCTTCCACATACAATGAAGGCCTGTAAAAGAAGAATCTCTGAACATAGGAAAATTTAAATATATAAAATTAACTTCATACTATATACAATACATAAAACAGAACTGAATAAATTGAATTTAAAAGTAGTATAAAGAGAGTTCCATACCTTGCAACATAAAAATAATCTTTATTGTGTTGAAGAGTATGATTGAATTTGAAAAAACTGCGTTTTATTTCAACGAATGTTAGTTAGTTGTGTATAATTCAATTTTTCCTCTCTGCTAGTACAGAGGTTCTTCTTTCACATACGATTCATAGCGAATTTCATTCTCTATCTAGTCCGCTACTCCGCTCGGGTCAGTCGATCAACACACAAATAAAGCATTATCCTCTGAAATAGCCGTCACGTGTCACCTATTAATAAGGCACATGTCTTTTGTTGAGGGTTATTTTCAATATGAATTAATCGAATACATGTCCTAGAATCAACTGTCATGAAATTCTAAGGGGAGTGAAAATAAATAAAAAATATTGCTAAACATGGAAACGTTATAATATCTCGTTTTCGACTATGAATCTAAATGATCACTTAAAACCAATTTTCTCTAAATATATACTTCAGTTTTTGGCGTTAAGAAACTTTCAAGGTAAAAATAAACAAGTATCAATTGCTGAAGCAAAAACGAGAAAGGACAAAGGATTTGGAACCGTATTGACTCAGCAGTCGACACAACACCATTACACCATCATGAAACTGACTGCGAGTTCAAGTGGAAGAAAGAGCGATAGAAGAAGGTAGCTCGGTTGGCAATTACGTGCTTCGAATGATATATATCAAACCTAGAGTGAAACCTTGCGTCTTATTTGGTTCCGCGGAGTTTGGTCTCTTAGTTGGCTGGTAGAGTGCCAATACCATAATTTGCAGCTGTTACATTCGATTATATGAAGCCGTGCAAAATAATCTACGATAATTACTACTTATCTTTTATAGTTTACTTCATGCTATAAGTACTTCTTGAGGCGTCAAATTTTTATCCAAAAGGGTATCAATGC
The DNA here is from genome assembly GCA_900474275.1 of Synergus japonicus. Taxonomy (NCBI): domain Eukaryota; kingdom Metazoa; phylum Arthropoda; class Insecta; order Hymenoptera; family Cynipidae; genus Synergus; species Synergus japonicus. The sequence continues at coordinate 23,176 of UCOH01006207.1, forward strand.
ATCGCACAGTGGAAAAACAATTGACATCTACAGGAAAATGGAAATATTGGGACCACTTTTTTATTAATTGGTATTAATCTCCGTTGAAAAAAGTCGAAAATTTCTATATACTAAATATCTTTTATTTCTATATATATATAGTCATTTCTCCTATAAATTTAGTATATAACGTTGTTTAAAATACTTATTACCTTTATTCTTTATGCACAATTTATTAATTTCTCTCATAAATTTTTCCTACATCGGATTTTACTACAGAGAATAGTAAAGGTTACTAGTGTGAAATAGGAAACCTTCTTATAAAAATAGTATAACATTATCCATGTATTAAAATGTCGAAATTTATGAATTTCAATATAATTTGCTACTTTTTAAAGTAATTTTTTTAACATAAAGTTTCTCAGTTTGTATAATTATATATAAGTAATGCCGGTTTTGCTCGAATGTTGAAGCATTTGTGAATAAATCCTAGAAATGATTTAATATACATTTTGTCATTTTTAATTGGAAATTTATACGTATATGAATTAAAACAGATAATTTACATTTCCTATTAGAGAATATATTAGATTTTTTTAAATGTACATTTATGAACTGTTACATACAGACGTATAGGTTTTCATATAAAATGTGTGTGAAATTTCATTAAAATTCGTATTAAGCCACTTGCATATATGTACATTATATTAAATTTCATACAGACTTTTTCTAACAGCATACAAACTGTAATTTCAAGCATTGGCTCTGCGCTCCTTTCGCATCGTCCAAAAAAGGATTATACATGTATGTGTATATACACCTAGGTATATTGGTTTTTAAATAAAATGATTAAGCAATTAAAAGTACATTTATATCTCAAAATCTAGTTTTTTTAGCAACAAAAATAGACTTTGCGTTTTTCTTTTTAAACATGTCCTTAATTGAAAAGACTATTTTTTGTAATTTTAGTCGGAAATTTTTGAAATTTTAACACGTAATGTATTTCACCTTAAAATCTATTAATAATATTTTATAGAAAAAAAAATATTAAGAAATGTCCAAATGCGAACGTTTTTTCGTCCGCCCATAAAATATGGATTTGTATTTCCACCCTTCATATGGATTATGGATGTTAGAGGCGTATCTAAATGCCAAGGCAAAATCCTCACATTGCGGAAGTATTTTGGGCAGACCACAATAACCTACGTGATTTTCGGGTTTGCATGTTATGTAATCAGGCAAATAGATATTCTCTAAATGTGATTTCGGTATCAATAGAAATTATATTTCTATAGAGTAATTTTCCGCAATTTGAAGAATATCAAAAGACATGCGTTTTCGTCAGTGCGCACGTTTGAAATTCAATCTTTTTTATAAACTTGTGCAACGTTAAATAATTCGATGTCAAAAGACACGAAAAACAGTTTCAACCCCCTATCCCACTAGGATCACCCCAAAGTCATCCCCTAAGTATAAAAAAAATATAGTAATTCTGCAAACTTCAAGACCGAAGATTTTATTCTTTTAAATAGTTCCATTTAGGTTCAACCTCAAAATCAACCCCGTAAGCACAAACAAATCATAAATCCCATAACTTCGAGACCTAAAATCTGATTGCACTAAATGGTTTCATTTGATGTTCAAAGAAGTCCAAAACAGATTCATCCACCTAAAATCCCCTAGAGCTTTAAGTGGATGAAATTGTTTTTGGCTTCTTTTAACGTTATATGAACTCATTTGAAATGATAAAATTTTAGGTTTCGCAGTTTGGGGATTTTTAATGATATTTTTTGTGCTTAAGGGTTGATTTTGAGGGTGAACTTAGGGGGTTAAGTGGATGAAACTGTTTTGGGCTTATTTTAACATTATATGAGCTCATTTGAAACGATAATATTTTAGGTTTTTAAGTTAGGAGAATTACAATTATATTTTTTGTGCTTAAGGGTTGATTTCGAGGGTTAACCACGGGTGTTGGGTGGATGAAGCTGTTATGGGCTTCTTTGGACATTAAATGCACCAATTGTGAAAGATAAAATTTCAGGTCTGGAAGTTAGGGTAATTAAAATGATTTTTTTTTGTATTTAGTGGTTGATTTTGAGGGTAAAACTAGAGGGTTAGGCGGAAGAAACTTTTTTGGGTTTCTTTGGTCACTAAATGGAACCATTTAGTGCAATCAGATTTTAGGTCTCAAAGTTAGGGGATTGATGAATTTTTTGTGCTCTGAGGGGTGAATTTTGTGGGTGAAGCTAGGGGTTTAGGTGAATGAAATTATTTTCAGCTCCCTTGGGCATTAGCTGGAACTATTTAAGAGAATAAAATTGAAGACTGGGGAATTGCTATGATTTTTTTGTACTTGGGGGATTATTTGGTGGTGATCAATAATAATTTTGAATTTCTTGTGCATTATTTGCTACCACTTGAACGTTTATATACAATAAATATACATATTATGCTTTGAAAGAGAAGAAATAGATTTTTCACCTAATGAGACGGAAACTAGGAAATACCTATGTGAAGTCGTGCATAGTCCTGGAATTCTGCCAACCACACATGCTGAAACACTACGATCACGTTTTTACAGAGCGAAAGGCAAAATAAAATGCCGGCGTCTACACTTTGAGTATACGTGATATATAGGTATGTAAGGTGGTCCAAAGTTGCACACTATAGAAATTATTACTGTGCTTTAACCATATGATGAAGATTTACTTTATGACTATATTTAAAATACAATATTAATCTGTGATTAACAAAAATAAAGAAAATAAATATGTCTGTTTCTTTATATTTGCTATATGAAACGCATAAAATTTTAATATACAATTTGTCATAGAAATACCGCCTCTTGTCAGTGGATCCACCCCATTTGATATGAATACATTTCCGCCTTATCACGGTTAGTTGATCAATGATCACTCAAACTTGATTTATTATTTGCAAAAGTATATGTTTAGAACGACGCCGACGCTTCGATTCCCTTTTTGAATGCTGAGTGTTGAAAATCAGGGCTGCCAAAGTAGAGTATGTTTACTACGCGACATATTTTTATCATGGCAATAATAATGTCGGTCGTAAACTCTATATTTTGGCTGCCTTTACAAGCTTACCCAGATTCAGCAAGCATCGAATCCATCGGATGGCCAAAAATCACTCTAATATATTCCATCGATAAAGTATGGTTAATTTAATAATAAATATATACTAAATAAATAAATTATAAATAAAAAATGTATAATACCTCATACTAATTTTTGTAAAAAAACTCGTACATTTTTCTGAAAATTTCATAATAGGTCTTTTTTCTCCCAACGAAAGCTTTATTCTAATTAACTAATTCTAATCGACATTTTTTTCTTTGTAACGCTACGTCTAGATTTATAAAGATATCAAATGGAAAATTTATAAAATTAAAGAAAATATGTTAATGTATGTTTATCTGGTCTTAAATTTTTCTAAAAATAAATACAATTTTTTTGAAAAAATTTGTTTTTTAAAAATGTCACTATTTAGGACCAGACAAACGTACCTTAAGGCTTTAGCTTCAAATATAGAAATTTTCAATGTGGTATCTCAATAAATGTAGACGTAGCGTTACAGAGAAAAAAATGTCGGTAAAGTAGGGATCGGGTAAGTAATACATGCCCTTAAAATAAATATTTACTTATTAAAATTATTATTTATTGTGCGACGAAGTAGAGACCATTTTGACATCATCCGATCTGTAAAGTGTAATTATCTGCAGTTTCTGACAAATAAGTCATTAACATGGAACATCATGTTTTTGAAACTCATGAACATGAGTGCACCTTTTTTAGTAGTGATTACACACACTAGAGTTTCTGAATTTGATACGTTAATGGATATTTAAATTCCAAAAATTTTTTAGAGTGCACCTATATTGGTTGCAAAAATGGTATTTATTTAGTTTTTAAAAATAGTTAAAATTTCCGGGCATTCCACTGAAACAATACACTTCTCTCTCTCCCGTCCCCCTCTCTCTCTCTCTCTCTTTCTCTCTTACGTAATTTTTGGTTTCGAGAAATAATATATGATATGGGACTTGAAGTCCACGTTAACTTCTGGGAGTTATTTGTTTAATTTGCGAATAATTTAATTTGCATATATGACTGAATTCCCCCCCCCCCTATTATAACAAGCCGTAACGAAATCTCTTGACCCCCCCCCCTTCTTTGAGCTGTTACGTAATTTAAGTACGGTCCCTTATGTGACATGCTCCTAATAATTAAAGGCTCCTAATTAGAGAGACTTTAGCAGTACTTTATAGAAAGAATTATTAGCAGATCCTAAGAAAGTTTACACTATCTGTATTCGTTTAAAGACAAGTACGAAAATTAAAGGAAGCCAACTTCTCTCTCCCTCTTAATATTTAGAAGTTTATCTTCGTAAATAAGACGCCTTTGTAGAAAGCAATAGCAAATTAATTAGGAAAAGCAGCAGTTAAACAAGTTTACTTGAGTTTTTGATTAAGCTGGATTTCACTAGTTTCTTGGATTGCAGAAGACGTTCAGACATCTCATAACGAAGTGTAAATATCTTCGTACTCAAAAAAGCCTGGACTGTATCACAGCTCGATTATATTAAAAGCTTAATTTAAGTTTGTTTTTAGACTTGGAACAAGTCTTAAGCCCTGTTCTTGTCTTAAACCTGGTTTTCAAATTAATTTTTTATGTAGCTTTTCTCAAACCAAAACAGAGGAGAAAATTTGTTGCGGGTGGAATTTTCATGTGCAGTTAAAGTTTAATTTTTTTGTCATCGAAACAAAAGAAGAAGCAACATACCAGAAGGTAAATAAAATGTTTGATATATTTCTTACCTGGTTGGTGAGACAGTACAGCTATCAGCGACCAAAGAGCGCTCAACCACCTTCTGCGAATTCCCTGCATCCCTGGCGATGATAATTGTACCAAAGATCCAGAGTATGTCTTACACATACAATGTTCAACTTATCCTACACCCAGCCGAATAAACCACTGATGCCTTCGTTCATGTCATCCTTGTTTGTTAAATTCAACCAGACGATTTTCTTGTTGTCAAAGACCAAACTGTGCACAGGGTCCCAGACAACAAACCGGCTAACGTTGAAGGTCATCATAAAACCAAAACCAGTTATGTCCACGCACTGACTACAACTTATTGGAACTTCCCGCACAATTAGTCGATTACGCAATTACACAAATTCCCGATTACGCGACATGGTACATCATTCATTTTTAACCGCTCACTCATTTGTTGCTGCTGCTGCTGCTGCTGCTGCTGCATCATTAAATGCTGATCGTATTAATTCGAAAACATTCCATCGGAATTGCGATCCTCGAACGTTTAATGATTGATGAAAAATCTGTATAAACTTTATACATATGTAAATTCCACTTGAGCAGAAATCCAACCATCGTTTTCTCCAACGTAACTGCACTCCACCCTTTATTGCGGTACATTGGACGTTAAATCCTGTATCACGCGCTGCTTTCTTTTTGCTTGATCATTGTCATTGCCCGATTTTTCTTTTACTTTATTATCAAAATGACCCATCGCTGATCTGGCAACTCAGTGGAATCTGAAACAAAATTATCGCATCTTATATAATACACAACTTGTGCTAATAACAGCTTATACATATTTAATTATCTACTAATATTATAAATATATATTATGGTATCAATTTTCTTTTTATATGCGATATATAGTTGGCACAAAATTGAAGAACGTTTTTAACGAATAACCGATGACATTTTTGAGTCATTCGACCCCTTATACATAAAATGTTAGTCACATTGAAGTTTATATGCAACCCGTTGCATATTTAAACAAATAGAATTTCAGTTTTTTACCCAATCCATGATAGGAATAGGAATAATATTTCCGTACATATAGAAAATTTATTTATAGGGTAAGTGGAACTTCAAGTATAAATTAAATTAAATTTTGATTAGGTCACTGATTTGATCAGTACGTTTTTCATTGGTTCAATCAGTGAATTAAATTTATAGCTATTTCATATTTTTATAGCAATTTATAGCTATTTATAGCTATTTCAATCAGCGACTATTCGCTGAGAATCAGTGAGTTTTCACTGATTCAGATTAAGAGAGTATTCCTAAAAAAACTTATCTGGACAAAAATGATTATCAACAACAAGTGAGCGTAGTGCACTACACTTCTTGTTCGGAAATTGATTTGAGCGGCTCGCGTTATCGAATCTATTTGGCGATTGCTTGAAGTGCATTTATTTATATATTTAATCTTGATACGTAAAAATTGAAGAAGATAAAGAAGAAAATTTTTTAGGTCATGAAAATAGTGTCTTTGCTGGAACAATATTTCACCACAATTAGTTCATCTTTGCTAATCTTTAGCAATTAACTTGTTATTCAGACCCGACATTTATTATGACAACTAACATATAATATCTATTAGCTGAAGTTCAAAATGAGTTTGTGAGAAAATGAGCTGCAATGAAATTGAAACCCTAACTTTTTCCTCGGCTTTTCTCTGTGTGCTTACGACTCCTGCTGAATTTATTGGTACTATAATCATCATCTCACGGTAGCAACTGGAAGTGGGTGTATTTTTTGATCGAACTAAATAAGTTTTAGCGGAAGTTAATTTATATATTTTTATTTAGCTTTTTACATCCCTATATCGACAGTTAATCAATCACTCAATGTCAATTTTTTTTATTATTATTTAAAGAAATAAATGTCGGCCCCATTCCGCACTTCTGTGACTCTTGTTCTTCTGCATGAACATCGCTTTCCAGACCAAGTGGTTGGATTGTAAAGCATCCTATAGTACATACTTATTCCCATTCAGGCACTTCTACTATAATGACGAGATGTAATTGGATATTTCCGAGTTGAGAGTCTCAAATACCTCCTATTTACATACTTTCGAGTTTGCGGTTTAAAACATCTTAACGCGGTAAACCAAAAGTAGAGCGCGAAAAGGTAAACTATATGCCCAATTATTGGGCAAAGATGATTGCCTCATGCTAGAATTACTTTACATCTCAAGCTATCAAGTTTTAATCCAAACGTGGATTAAAGCGTCGTACAATGGAGAACCAGTTTTCATCTACACAGCTACCGGAATGAAGAAATTGCATTTTTGAAAGCTTAGATAAGATAAGAATAAGTACTAATGTATTAATCAAATATAATTAGCTACAATTTTCCATACTAAATTAAAACTTCAACATTTTGTCTTGCTTTCTCAAAAATTCGAATATATATTTCGCCAAGGAATGTCTGGGACCTTTTTGGCGGGCATCCACGTATATTGGAATGTTAAATAGGTAATAAAATGTAAAAAGTTTTTTCCATTCTACTTTTTGGATAGAATTCAAAGAATACAAAGTTAGAAGATAAAGCAATTGAAATAATTCTCGGCCATAAAGCTGAACACGTAACTGCGATATATGTAAGTATAAAATATAGCTTGTTCATGGCCAAGAATAAAGAATAGATATGATAATATCAAAATACTTGATAACTTTAGAATGAAGCTTCAGTATAATATATAAGTTAATCTGAGCCGTGCTTTCTTAATTTCTTTAAGAAGCTACATAAAAATAAATTCGATCTACCGTGATATAAAATTGAAGTCCACTTCTACAATAGAACAGGTTTACTAAAATAATAGTATTTTAATTAGCAGCTCACACGAAAAAGAACTTGATAAATCACGTAATCCCGGAATTATTAGATCGACAGGTGATGCTTGATTAAAAAGATTCGAAAAACTCGATCAGTATAGAATCTAGGGGCTGACCCGAGTAATGAGAGATTCTTATCGGTGATACTTTGTACGAATCTGTGGGTATCATGTCAACTTGGGTGAATATCTTGATTTACAGGATTTAATTGGTACTTTGATCATTAGTGTAAATGTTGGCCCACGAAGAGCTCTACTGATCGAATCGTAACGTTTGTCTGCAGCAAATCCAGCAGAGCTCTGTCAGATATTTCTCGAAATCGACACCATTAATGTAGAATTCCTTTAAATAGAAAACTTTACCGAAAATATTATCCTAGTACTCTTAAGCAGTCTTGAACATTCGCATATGGTTGATGACACTGTTTGTTAGCACAACAATTAAGGATTATCCGACCGAAAGGGAAAGAGGATCGACGTGGTATCGCGTGGCTGTTTCTCCGCGACTGAGGGCTCACTCGCGGGCCAACCCCCTGAACTTATTTCTCAGGTCGACCACCTCTGGCGCCACTATACACCATCATCGCTGCTGCTGCTGCTGCTGCTGCTGCTGCTGCTGCTGCCTTCAACCCTACGCCAATAGAACGACCACCACCTCCACCGCCTACACCACCTCCATTGCTACCGCGTCCCAATGTGAATCCTTGTACAGCTGCTGCGGAAGCATAGCCGGGCTTTCGCGACCAAAACAAGCGTTTGTATATCCATTCGGTTATCGCTCTCAGTCATCCTCCTCCTGCCTACTTGCTCTTCTCACCCTTTATTGTGAATAAAGTTTCGAACGTTCATTGAACGATCCAAAAAAATTTTTAATTTTTTTATATTTCTGTCGCTAATATTACTTCAGGGATCTCAAAGACACGTTCTATGGAGGAAAATACCACACCTTTTACTTTTAAGGGTGAGAAATAACCCTCAACATACTTTAACGCTTGTGCAATTTTAAAGTCGTTAAAATTAACATTTATTCACAGAAAAGATTGTTCAAATGTTTAACAGTCGTAATCAGAAGAAATCCTATATTTAAATTAACACCTGCGATCTTCCCGAAAAACCACCCCTTGCGAAAAATAACAAAAATTGAGAAAATAACCCTATAATTAGTAACTATGTAATAGGGTGGTCCTTATTTACTCTTGGTGTTTTTTTTTTCGATTTTTCTTTATCTTGCCCCCCTATTTTGTTATAATGAGAAAAAAAATTATCTCCACCAAATTCTAGTGAAATCGTTTAATATTAACAGTTAGCTCAAAGCACTCAAAGTTTATTATGCAATTAACATGGGGAAAAGCACCGTCCAACTTCAAATGCAGGTTTTTTTTTTTTTATTTCACCGGAATCCTTTAGCTCTGTGCAATTGTGGTCTTTAGAGTTTGTTAAAAAAACACATCTAAACGAAAAAATTTTTTTTGTAAAATTTATAAAATGGCGGACCACTAAATTTGAACCAAAATTACAATTTCCATTTTGTAAATTTGTCCTATTTGTTACACAGCCTCACAAAAAAAATTTTTGCAACCCTGGTTAAACTACTATTCTTTTTTTTTTGGAGGTAGCTGAATGCGAATGCGGGGTCAGTTTTACCCCATTACGTCAGGATTAAGGTCAAATGAAGGTCAAAATGAGAAACAACCATTGAATCTGCGTGAACCATTTTGTAAGACGTTTTCAAGATAGCTGAATCCGAATCCGGGGTTAGTTTGACCCCATGGGGTCAAACTTGATGCATCAAGTCAGGTTTAAGGTCACGTAGAGTTTGAAATGAGAAAAAACCATTGAATTTGCGTGAAACACGCTTAAGACGTTTTTAGAGTCACTGAATCCTCATCCAGGGTCAATTTGTCCTGATTAGATCAGGGCCAAAATCATTTTGACCTTCATTTGACCTTAATCCTGACGTAATGGGGTAAAACTGACCCCGGATTCTGATTCAGCAACCTAAAAAACGTACAGGTATAGTGATTTAGCTCAGGTTGCAGAAAATTTGGACCAAATAATTGAATATAGTAATTTTGCTAAATATAGCATTTTATCTTAAAAAACTGAAAATTCTTTCTACTGATGAAGTTGGCCTAACTATTCATTTTTTTACTATGTGTAAAACATAGTAAAAACTGTTTTAAAACATTTTAAGGCATAGCAATTCATGAAACGGTATGTTTCATCCTCATCTTTATCGTAAAAAGAGACAAGTGCTTCTGCGAGGTTGTCTGAAAAGTAGGTTAACAAATTGTGAAATAATTTAACTTCTGAAATCATGATATGCAATTAATTCAGCACATAAAAAAGTAATTAACTGTTACTGACATACACCACCTAAAACTTGTTACTTTACTATTGTAACTCTATTTTATCTTTAATTATATCTTCACACGTGTATCTCGGCGTAATACATCCCGAGTAACAGTAGGTAGATTATCTTAATTGCGTCGCAACTTTCGTCCAACATGCGTCTCTACCATTTTCAAATGTTTTAGTGACATCGTTAAATGGTAGTTTTTTTTCTACATAAATTATGCGTGATATGTTCTACATGGAATCAAAGAGTTAGGAGTTTCTTGGGAAACTTTAAAGAGGAGTAGTTATGTAAACTTAAAGTTCGTCTTGAAAAGTTTATTTTTCAATTACTTTACTAAGTTTTTTATGTAAATTCCGTAAATTTTGGAAAACTTCTTTTACATTTATGAATTGGAAAATAAATTACTTAATTAACAAATAATCAGACTATTCTCAATCTTGAATGAATAGTTATTTTTCTTTCCATTCATCGTTCCACAGAATCTACAGTGATGACAGTCTTATTTCACGCTTTTTCGAGAATACCTTTCTTCCTCCAAATCATGATCTTTTTTTTATTCTAGAAGGTAAAAACTGCGCAATGCAATAGCGGCCTTGGAATATCTTCGAGTTTTAGCGGTTTTCTTTTCAAGAAAGAGATACGAGCGATTATAGACAGTTTTCCGGAAATTCAGACAAAAGGGAAAGAAGACAAACGGTTCAGGCGATAAAGCAAAGTTGCTACCGTGACATTGCCGCTGAAATAAACGGAATGTAAGAGTAATAAATTTGTGTGCCCGATGACAGTGGTATCCAAAGAGTCCGTGATAACAACGCTTGAAGCTGTGATCTATTTTATCATTGCCTAATACCCAGAACTACGTAATAATCGTTTTCCTAATAAATTCAATAAATCAATTTATTCCTTATAATGATTATATATTATTTTGATAGCCACTAAGTCAGGACCACAGAATATAGATATATTGATCAGAAACTTATAAAATAACTTAACTAAGGTTTCTCTAAGAACAGGGACGACTTCAGAAACAATTCTTGGGACGGCGGAAAATTAATTTTCACTTAAAATTTAGAAATAATGTTGTTTGGCATAGTTTTCAGTGAGTAGTTTAAAATAATAGTAAAAAAAATTGACCAGTTATTTTTTTATTTTTATGTTTTTTTCTGATATCCAAAGGCGAATTTCCTAATTTGATTTTTCTCACTCAAAATTTTGTTTCCAGTGCTGAAGCTCTTGGAGAGGGGACATTTCCCCCATGCCCCCACCCACCTGGATCCGCCACTGCTAGCAAAGTAAATAACATTAATCTAATTAGTTAATGGTATATTCTCGCTCTATTTGATACATAACTGTTCGATTTCTTATTCCATATATCTTTTGTCCAATTTGTGTGGCTAGATATGGTATGCATTACATGATCTCACATTATTTGTAACGTGCTCTTCATTTTGGCATTTATATGCCTTTTCCATCCTATATTGAATCTCTTTTATTCCAGTGCAACAAATATTTTATTTTATTCGCACATTCAAGCATTTTACTGTCCTGAACTATTCCGTAATATTTAGCCAATTCTCATATGACTGAGTGAAAATATTTGAATTTTTCATGTGGACGCACTCACGTCTTTATCCAAATTTTTAGCGATTCTCTTGACATGTGTGAAGTCTATATGATTGTTCTTTGATCTATTGTAGGTACTGTAATAAATAAAATACAGAAATTACACGTGGACTTTATACTTTAATGAGACGAAAAATAAGTAGGTCAAAACTTAGTAGACTGGAGATTTAGTGTCTAATCAAATCACAGCGGTAATCAGCCTAGTAATTAATATTCGATCAGAGGGCACTCTTACTCACAAGAGCAAAATTGTCTCATTACATTTAAAATAAAAGGTCGCTTTGCGAAATTTCAGTTTGTTATAACAACAAATATTTTTTTTTTTTATTAAGAAGTTACTTTGCGTAAAATCGCATAAGTAATAATCGAGAAAAGAGTGCGTGGGAACTTATTTACAATGGCAAGTAAAAAGGATTTTCATTATTCGCTTTTACATAATCCTATGTAAAAAGTAATAGCAGGCCGCCTTATTTTGATTGTAGTAGAGTGTAAACAACACTTTGAGCACGTTATAAAATAAAACAACAGATGCCGAAATTTTTTAACGAATTTTAAAAATCGATCTTGTCTGTTCAAACTTAAGCTGACTTTATATTGTGAAACTGTGGAGGCTAATCGGATTGTATTCTGGTGTCCACGGAAATCTACTAAATTGAAAGTAAATAACGTTTGCCGTTGACGTAACGTCGTTTTAAACCACCAGATACATCCGTGGCTATCGTATCAAAAACAAAAAAAAAATTGAAAGAAACTAGGATGGGGAATTATGAGGCTGAGTCAATATTAAGATTATAATTTCATTGCTCTATAAAAAATAAGTAAGTTAGTAAATTCAATATAATAGATGAAGCCAGGGCGCGCTCCGAGGTATTTTCACCTCATGCTCGAAACTATTTTTCTGATGACAGAAATTATATTTTTGTATTTAAAAATAAAAGCATTAGACACAATTTTCTGAAAATGCCTTCGGGTTTATAATCACTAAATCTATGGCAATCATCCGTAATATTTGTCATAAAATTTTAATCACACAAAAACGGATAAAAGCAGCATGAAAGCTCGAAATAGATCATCACCAAAAGCGTCAGTATGTAGTATACAGCAAATCATCCGTAATAGTTGGTCATTGGTATCGAGCGAATTGTCCGTAATATTTGTGAACGGTTAATATGGCATCGAGTGCACTCTGTATCTCTCATACAATTCTGCAACCCTTATTATCGATTACCGATTTTATTGTAACCACTTGTCGCCTAAACGTCAACGGAGATCTACCATGCCTAACACTACTCGAAGGATCCAGAGAATTTGAAACAGAAACCAACATTTTGACTCTTCAACACATCCCGATCTACTAGAGTAGTAACCAAGGCCCCTCCCTCATTCATCTCAGCACCGGTAAGTCCAATTATCATTTGCTACTATTGAACACCCATCACCTTCATCTTCTATATGTGCAAACATCTTATCAGTTCATGTATTTCCCACAGGAGAATCCGAACCCAGAATCCACCCTTTACATGCTCGTGTACAAGTTGCAATCCCAATCCCTCACCTCTGAAAGTCCGAAACCTCGTTATTTTATTGATCAACAATTATTACTCTTTCTATATTCTGTATTTTTTTAAGAAAATTATATTTTCTGTATCTACACTTTTTAAAATCTGTAAACCAGCAAACGACTTCTAATCTAACCAAACAGGTTCTGACCAAAGCCGTGAATTGGAACAATCGAACTCTAGCGTGCCTTGCATTCCTACCCTTAGGTAGGAATTGTACTCGCGCTTTCCAAAACAGTACAACTATAGCGACGAAAGCCTTCTTCCCAGTAGGCAAAAAGACATCATTGTCATCCTGAGGACGTCCTAACGATGGATATCCTTAGGACGTCCATCTCAGTCAAAATGATGTTCAAAAGACGACTAATGTCCTAAAGACGTCTTTCGGATCAAACGTGTTTCGGCACAAGGTCAAGAGCTAAGCCAAAAAAACTATGTCTATCCCTCTCTTTAGTAATGAACGCACTCCGCTAAAAGGATTTGCTCATAAAATTAAATTAATGGCCTGTCAACCCCTGCACGTGCACCCTGAGTGCACCTGCGTTCCGTTTTTTCCAAATGCCTCGGATTACGCTACTCAAGTACCATTGCATTGACCCCAGAAAGGAATCTGGAAAATTCTGGAAGATACTGGCAAGTTCTAGAAGGTTTTAGAACTTTCGGATTACGTCATCATACCCTTACCCTTCCGGTGTGAGAAGACAGAAACTATAAAAAAAAAAAGTGAACTATAAGAATTGAGGAAATGGGCCCAAAAAGTCATTTTGAACGAGTCTGTTTTTACAACCACCGGATCTCAAAGTGTCATATCGATTGTACTAACCCACTCTTCAAGTGGAATAAATGGAATAATTAGGAGGCTATAATATTATAGCCTCTAATTATTCCATTTCGGACTTAGTCTCTTGAACTTAGACTATGAATTATCAATGAAGACCATCGTGAATAATACCAGCGGTACAACTTATAAATCTTAAATACCTTCACTTCGAACGGCTAATTTTCTTTATTGTAACCAAGATCCTTTTATTGATTCTTTTCTTATTATAAATAAATTTTATATATGTATTTTCAAATCAATATATTTTTATTTGATAATCTGGCTAGCTATTCCTAAAACGAGGTACCTGTCTAACTCTTTAAATTAGGAATATGTTGCATCGCCCGAGGCGAGGCGTATTATAATATTATAATTTAATTATCAGAACAGTGTATTATATTCGAATATATCTTTCTATTGTAGAGTTATATTAAAATATACCTACCTACGATATAATGCTAATTTTTTACATTCTCATCATTTTATTTATTTTTAAATTCTCGTTAAATGAAAAGGTATTGGGTTTTTTAATCCGTTTTTCCTCGTAGTCTTATTAATCCATTTTTGCTTTCATAAATTTTTAATCCGATTTTACTTTCAACCCCTCTATCATAAAATACTCCAACATTCTCGAGAATATTTTTATGCTCTAGGGAATATACTTTTTCTTTAGAACGTTCTCCTGATAACTTTCTCCTTTAAAATCTCTAGTTTGGGGATTCCCCCAGATATGGTGTTAGAGGTAGCAGAGTAGTGAATTAAAATACTTCAAGTATAAGAGAGAGAGAGAGAGAGAGAGAGAGACTGTTTTGAGACATCAGAAAGATTTAAGGTATCGATCGCACTAAGTTGCAACGACTTATTGTATTGTCTGTGAACTCAAACAGTTGGTTCGTAATGTTCCACTAAAAGCGTTTTCTTTACATTCTTTTCTTATCCACTGGGGCGCGTGGAGAACTTTCGAAAAGCATCAGCAGCGAGTGTCTGAGTACAAGTTGTCGCTTCGGAATTTAGTAATCTCTCGTCGAGCTAAATCTGTCGACTAAAGAATTCCAGTGGAGTAAAGGTTTTAATCAAGATTTACTTCAGGTACAGATGTACGACCTTGTCGATCCATTTTCATGTCGTGGTCTTGAAGTTAAGGCATTTAATCTTCTGGGCAAATAGAATCATTGACTCGAGTAAATAATGGTCTTTAGGCATAAGAGCAGAGAATCAGAAGATAATTTTTATTACATAAATTTTCTCAATTTTTTCTAGAAAAACTTGGGGAATTTGATGACAGAATAAGTAAAACTTGTGTGAAAACAGGCCCTTTTTTTTTTATAACTTCTGGGTTGCAGATGAGATATGAAAAGATTTTTTTTTTCTAAATATTAAATTCATTTTATACTTGACTTATCAATTTTAACTTGTAAAATGGAAAATCACATGGTCAGATCCCGCAATTGCAAATCGCATAAGAAAGACGTGAATTAGCAGAAATAAAGCAGCAGGGCCAGCACTGGCAACAGCAACGGGGGTGGAAGTAGCGTAGCATTAGTTAATTAGGTTGGGCAGGAGGCGTGACGTCGTAATTATTGCAACGTAGCGAGCTACCATGCCAGCCTGCTCGCTTGCCTGCCTACCTGCCTACGCTACGACCAAGTTATTAATTGCTTCCTACCATTCTAGCACCGGTTCTGGCGAATTTACTCACCCCCTCCCTCATACCCCTTCTTTACCCACCCCTCTATATCTCGCCAAACAACATGCTTCCCTCTAGATATCCACATATTCGTCTAATAGCCATCACTATTCGTCATTTCATCCTATTATGTCTAAATAGCGATTATATACAGCAGGTGAATAATGAAAGAACAGTGTTTCTTATACATATATTCAAAGTGTACCTATTGGTCTACTATTAAGTAGTAATAAAAGATTCTATGTTTCAAAGGAATTTTAAAACGTTAAACTATAAATTCATCATAATTTAACGAGATTCAAAAGAATGGAAATTGTAATTGAAAGAAAACGTTTTTAGACTGAAAGTTCAAATGAGTAATTCGAAGTGACCGGATACATTCGGATTGAAAGAGTTCGTATTGATTTTTAATGGTCATCGGATTGAAAACTTCCTTTGGATTAAATCGAATTGGTTCGGAATAAATTCGCAAGTTAGATTTGACGAGCACGTAATTTGGGTCGGTTAGTGAGCGGTGACTAATTTGCCATATGTAACAAACCTAAATCCAATGTTTCGTATACTCTAAGGCTGTTATATATTTGCAGTCGGTTTAGAGGGTGTAGAGTTTAGCACTCAATGTCGCTATATTGTGTTACGTCATAGCCTACGAATTTACAGGGGGGTTTATTCCACGAAACATTGTTCCAAATAGCAGTATACGACTACTTTTATTCAATGGCAAACTAGATTTATGTCGCGGAAATCGTAAATAAAACACCAAGCGTGCGCTTGTTTGCAAACCCGCTCTCTTCCATTCGAAAAATAATCTACGCACGATCTGCAGCACCTGCAGAAAAAAAAGTTTACCTGCTACAAGTAAACATTTCTTTCTAAGGAAATAAGGAATGAAGGAATTTAGGCAGATCTCTGAAACAGCCACAGTGTATATCAGCGAAAACTTTTCCTGTTCTCGCGATATCCCAGCTAAATTTGCTTTAATTCAATACATATATATATATATATATTCTTCATTCCCTCCTTTTTATCATTTCGATAAATTTTAATTCAAAGGAAATTGTATAATTATGAATTTCGTAATGATTTCATGACTGCTTGTAAGCGAATTTCAATATAAAAACTCTCGTGCAATTATTTTCAGATAGAACACTTTATGTTAAAAATAATATAAAATTGGACCTTTGTATTAAAATGTCCCATCTGGCGCGGTCTAGGTCAGAACTGCCAGAGCTCAACACGTTTGATGAAATTAGTTAAATTATTCAAAGCCGGGCACCAGTTACTTTGCTAAAGCTAACAATGAGTTGAATATTTCAAGTTTTAGAGAAAAAAAAAGACTTATTAAGGCAACAGACTATGTTCATTGAATGAACTAAAATTAATGAGAATCTCCAAGCTGGTTTAATTAAATCTGTTTTATTCTGGAATCTGCTTTAGAACCAACTAGTTTTATTCGGATCTAATCCGAAGTCGAACCAAAGATTCCTATTTGAATGAATCCGATCTAATCTAGAATTTGAAACAAGATTGCCAATCCGACTGAATACGATTTAATCCGACGTGAAACTAAAAAAGGATAACAGTTGATCAGATTGATTCCGGATGTATTTGAATTGACTCGACTGAATCCTCTCTCGTTTCAAAACAGATTTCGGAATAGTTAGGAAAGTCCGAATTGGTTGCGAGTGAATTTTAATCCGAAACTTTCGCAAGAAAGCATTTCCCTCCCTAAGTTCGTTTTATTATTACTAATTTACATAACGCAACTTTGAAGATACTATTACTTTTGACACAATCGTAAAAATCACTTTTCTTTCTGCTTTTAGTGCAAAATGTCCACATCAGGAAAGTTCCAGATGTGGAGTTCTCCTCACGACTGCACCATCTATCCGCCACCCCTGATAAACAGTTGAATATGAGTTAAGGGTAACTGCTTAAATTGAATCACGAATCTAGATAGGTCAGACTTAGAAACCATAAAGAGAGGAGAGGTAAGGAATGGCGTCAGGATTCCTTATACATAATTGAATCCATAAATTGGTTTAGAATAGCCACAGCAGCCGCGGATATGATATTCTTAGATAATCAATGACGAATTATTGAATAATCAAATGTCACATTATTGTTACACTTTTAACTCTCAATTTACCAAAAATTAACTGAAATTTCTGAAAAATTAGTCAGAAAATTACGAAACAGTTATATGATTTTACGATACAATGTATCGGAAAATTCATTAATTTGTAACTGCATAAAACTTCCCACACATGTTACGTAAAATTACGACAAAAATTTATAATAGTGTTGATATCGTATTGATGACATATCCAACGTGCGTTATACAATTAAAATTTACGATCATCAGTCATTATAGATAAAATCACTCAAATTACTTTATTGAACTGATAACTGAATTAAGGGCATGTGGTAATTATTATCACAAGAGCAAAAATTATCTGTCAAATTATTGAAAATTTCAAAATTATTGTTCAAATGTGTAAAATATCAAATGAAGAACACGTATTGAAAACATACCCAGTGGGGAGAAAATTTGGCGACGTCTTTACGACATCAGTACGACATTTTTACATCGTAAAGGCATCCTATGTCAATGTCGAAAAAAATGTCGTAACGATATCTTAAAGACGTCGCCAAATCCTATGACGTCTTTACGACATCACAAAGACATGTCTTTACGATGTCGTATAAATGTCGTAAAGATGTCGCTAAATTTTGTGCCCACTGGGATACACTGATAGTTTTTATATTGGTGATTGTTGTCCAAAGTTTTTATAATATTATTCTCAGTATGTAACAAATAGTACTGTACCTGCTCATTACATACGCTTGCTGTACTCGCGCGTCATAGATCTATGCGAGAGCCCGCTATCCCCACTTTCGTGATCCGACAGCGCGTCTGCGCACTACTCTCGATCACCGGCTGCGAGAGTATATAAGACGCTTGCACTCTCGCAGTCGTCAGTTCAGCGCAGTTCGCAGGGGAGTTGGTCCACCTGTCCTCGGTAAACTAACTGGTCTCTCTCTCTCTCTCTATCTCTCTCTCTCTCTCTACTCCATCATCCATGAAAACAACCTAATACGTGAGTAGAGGGCGCAACTATAGATATGGTTGCGCCCTATCACGCGTAGAGGGTAAATCGGCGAAAATCTGGCCTGCCCCTACTTCTCTCCTGAGTTCCATCGAACACCGACCTCACCCGTACCTGATCGAACAGAATCGTTGTGAACTGGACCCTCCGTACCTGCTAAAGAAAGCGCTAACTCAAGTCGTTCTGGACAATCCTGGTGTCCTCTTCCTCCTCTCTCTCTTTCTCTCTCTCTCACGACACCGTACCGTTCATAGCTTCGAGAGAGACGAGCTCAGCTCAGGGGATGGTGCTCGTCTCGTCCACCGATGATCTGTTAACTGCGCTTTGATGGTGCGTTTATACCTATGTCCGACCGACCGGTGCAAGCAGACAGTACATGAGAGTAAAGGAGATAGAGAGTTCGTTTTGTCCAATTTTTCATTCTCTATCTCTTTTACTCGTATGTACTTTCTGCCAGCATCGGCCGGTCGGACAGAGGTATAAACGCACCATGAGTAAACACGCTCGCTTATGGTTACAGGTACCAAATTAAACCGATCACACATACACGCTATCAACTAAGGCTCGCTTTTTTTCTCTCTCTCTCTCTCTCTCTCTCTCTCTCTCTCTCTCTCATTCATCACTGCCGCATTTATTCTCCGCACATTTTTCACATCAGACTAGAATCACTCATTTTACCATTACACTTATCATATAGTTTCTAATGAGAGTTGTATTTTATAGGGATATAAATGTTCAATTGTTCGTGTTACACTCAACTTCCCCAATAGTAATGTTCCCAATATTAATATGTTCCACATAATAAAGACATTTCGTTCCCAATCGTAAACAGAATATTTCACAATTAACACTTGATAACTACTGCACATGCGTTGCGATCGGCACCTGATTGGCTGTATTTGTATTTGATGTGACGCATGCGCAATTGATGTGAAATTTGAGGAAAGGAATTTTTTTACTATTGGGAACGACTCTGGTTTCGACTTCTTTACTGTAGGGGAAGTCGAGTGTAATTGTAAATTGAAGGTTGTTTTATTTATTCAACCCTAAAATTGACCCTGGCTTGACTGAAACGTTCGCTGGGTTGAATAATAAGGGGCTTAACCTCAATAAAATCGACCGTTAGAATTACATAAGGAGAAGTTGGTGTTATCTTAGCAAGGCACAACGACTTTAAAAGAATTAATGAATGAATTTTGTAAGAGGAGAGTAAAGAATGAAGTCTGGTACAAAAGTGTGGGTGGTATTCTTACTATAATAGTCTGACTTTTTTCTCCGTGCACAGAAGAAAACTGTTACCAGGTCAACTGATCGTAACTTGAATTGTTTCGATGCGAAGAAATTAAACTTTATCCACGTGAAAGTTACCTGCAACAAGTTTTCCCTACTTTCCTTTCTTGTTTTATACATATATAACACCATACTCGTGTTACATAAAACATTAAATCAAATGTACTTCCTAAGTTTGACATGCAGAAGTATCTGTAATCAGCTAGGTGCCAACTATACGATTCTTCTATAATAACGAAAACATGTAAAGATCGTTAAATGTCGATGACTTAGCCTCGCCTCAGGGCCTACTTTTATTCTTTTCGAGAAATAAAGGTAGAAACGGTAGATTATTGGATAACGGACTGCGAGTTCTCCAACTACATTATGCATGCCATTTCCTTCTTTTATGTGATCCATTTTTTCCGACTCTATCTTCATCTCTCTATATCCATCCCTTCTGTCGATTCCGCACGTATTGCACTTTGATCCGCATTCGACACACAGTTCATGCATTCAAGCTTGTTTCTGACAGTCTTAAATCTATATGAAAATTCCATAATCATTCAATAATATGATTAACTGAACGTCGAGTATATATTTGCGTCAAATGGAAATATTAAATGAAAAGCGTTTTGTTTATTACATTTGTACCTTATTTTATCTCGTGCAATAGTTTTTGAGAAGAAAATTATATTTCAAATAAAATAATAGCTGTATTATAATCGGCCTTGTGCGCTTCAGATAATGGAAAATTATTTAGAAGCAATGACTAGCAGCTGCTCGTCTGGTCTAGACCAACCGCAAACGGTCTGGCTAACCCTCGATCAGATCCATGAAACTTTTCCACACGAGTTATAGTATACATATAGAGTAGTGCGGTCAAACCCTTACAATAATACGTAAACAACTTATTATATCTGGAGTATATGACCCATATTCAATAATGATGAATCTGATTTGTGGCAAGAAAAGTGTTGGTGGAATATGAAACGTAGGTTGTAGAAAAACTCTATAATTTTCTTTGTAAAGGATCGATTCTTGATGAGCGAACTACTCGAGTAGAGATCTCGGTTATCGCGAGTTTCATATCGAAGCAGAGGAGCGACCCTCTTACGCTTTTCACTGCAACCGCTGTTTCTTCCCCGTCTTCCCCATCTTCTCGAACGATCGCACTAACAGCTGTTGCTAACCTATTGGCGGTATCCAAAACCACCTAACATGGTACCATCTGTGTGACTCGGTTGTTCTGCACCAGCAGGAAAAACGTTTTTCTCTTATGACCTGCTCTTGATCTCCTAAATGGTCGACTCTGATACGTGGTAGCCAAGCAGTAATTCCATTTCACTTTTCTTTTCCAATAGCAAACATTTCTTGGCAGCATATGTACGATTTTACGCACGAAGCAACGAGTCTTCATGGCGCCACACGTGACTACTCGCTATATTAACTTGATCAAGCTTTCAATACTTGTTTCTATGTAAAAGATCAAATTAATGAATTATTTCACGAAAAGTTTTCACGTTGCATAGCATGAGTTTCATCATTTTATATTCAACATTGAATATGTTAGCTTTGCACGAAATTAACGTCAGCTTTCCAGAATAGATTCCTGTATGTATATACTAAGCTAAATTTGTTCGCCGGTGCGCGGTCGAGTACTATAAATTTACATTAAAGTGCGTTATAGTCATTTCAGGATGGTTCACTTGTGTACGAGAAAATTTTTCATATTTTTCCCTCAAGGCAATAAAAGCTAAAACCGTTTCGAAATAGTTCTGGCTCGAATGACTACATCCTCCTATCTTTCTATAGTAGGTATTCGCGTGCTAGAATCCTTCTTTTCCACGGCGATGATGCACACATTCTGTACAATTGAACATTGTTGTACCCTGCACAGCAACACACCGAGAATAAGGAGGGGGGGGGGGGGGGCGTATCTTGGAAGTTGACGAGCATGTATAAGGTACATGGCATGATGCCAGAACAGACAAACCACAAGAGTATCATGTTTGTGTCCAACGTGGACTTTTTAAATTTTAGAATTAACACTCATGATCTTTCCCTTGTTCGAACGCGAATGAGAAGGTGAGTTTCTGATGCTCGCGTGCAATTTGTCTTAACAAGCTTATGAACTCGTTTCATGTCTAAACTTCAAAATTATAATCCGTTATATTATTATATAGTATATACAATTTGCGTAGTGACAAAAACGGTTTTCGAGCTTTATATTATTACACAATAGCATGCAAATATAAAATAGCATGCAAATATAAAGATGAGACTTCGATCTCTTAATTGGATTTCTGTAGAATATAACTATATATACAGAATAATGTGAAAGCTATTAATCACAAAAATCATCCATCGGTTCCTCTTTTCAATACAGAGAAAACAAATGTGAAAATCTGTTGCAGAGAAATTTCTACTACGATAAAAATTAGCCTTATTATAGCAAATATTTCACCCGGGCTGGTTAAAAATTGACGTAATGTACTGCTACCTCCTCCTGCTGACAGTGCAGAATGAATCGATGTTGAGAAAATTGAAACAGAATCGATAGTATTCATCATAATAACTAAAACATTGTTCTTGTTTATAATAGTTAATTCTTTCAAAAGTGGTAAAAATTGTTGTATACACTATAGGATTCAAAACTTATTATAAAAAAAAAACTTCCTAAAAAGCAACTGACACCATTGCAAGTCGTCATCTTGATTAATTAATGAAATCAAAAACTGGTCTTGATGACAATAACAATTAACCTGAACGAGCAAAAAAATGATTTGAATCAAAACAGGAAACGTGTAATTGCCCCATTTATGGATGAAGTTTAACCCACATCACGAGTAATTTCTGTTTCAACGAATTTCTAAGAGCACAATTTTTACTTTTTGAAAATAATAACAGTGGAGGAGAGAAATATCTAACTCGATCTGAGAGCACTTCTTTTATCTGGTTCTCATGGAACTATACATATATAGTGTTGAAATTTGAAACGCTTGACATGCATCACGATTACAAAGTGATGTGTTCTTTTAGCAATACGATATAGTATGATGGTGGGTTAAAAATTTAATAAATACTGGATGTATATGTTTTTTATTCAATTTTCGCAGAATATTGAATATTGATATTTAGCATTTTTCATACACTGAGAAAAATGACTAAACTTAGAAAAATTACTAATATGGATAGCAGCAAGTCGGGGCAAAAACCTTAAATCTCGACATTTTAATACAAAAATAATAAGTTTTACTATTTTTATAAGAAGATTTCCTATTTAGTAATACCAAAGTTTACTATTTTCTGTAGTAAAATCCGATTTAGGAAAAATTATTAGAGAAATTAATACATTCTACAAAAAGAATAGAAGTAATAAGTATTTTAAGTAATATAATATACTAAAGATGTAGAAGAAATTACTAACTGATTTAATAGAAAACGTCAAATTCCCACCAGCTTCTTCTATTTCTTCTAACTCGATTTTTCGATTAATATTCTAGCCTACAAAAGTGTAGGCTAGAATATTAATACATGTAGGCTATAGTGTGAAGTTAGGCCCATTCAAAGCTTTTATTTTTTGTGATTCTAACTGTACATATTGTACTAATCCAGTTAGTAATTCGATGCGCATGGTCTCTGCGCATCATTTTACTATGTAGTTTACAAATTCTGCAATAGTTTTAGTTCTTATTCTAAAATACTTAATAATTCTGTAAACATCTACGCGTTACTATTGAGTGTGCTTGTTAACAATAAATATAAATGCGGGTTTCTCAGTGTAATATGTGTAACGAAACATCGATTGTCTGAGGACCCCATAGTTATTTTCAGGAAATAACACCCCCTGACCCCGCTTTCGTGCATCTCAGACAACTTATTCCGTCAGTTTGGCGGTAGTGGCACACTAGTGCGAATTTGCACTATCATTCCGAAAATCGAATTCATTACACTAGTTATGAAAAGCATTGTACTTCACACGTTGTGAAATAAACAATTATCGACTCGTATGATGGTGTCACTCACATCGCCTTCGGCTCGTGATGCCAACTTCACGCTCGTCAAATAATTGCCTATTTTCGCTACTTGTAAAGAAAATAGCTATTACAGTTTAGAGTGGGAATAAGTATTGATGAAGGTCAAACGTTGTTTCGCCTATATATATATATATATCTATTTGAGTTAAAAGAAAAGTTTGAAAACTTTGTGCTTATAGCGAACACAGCAAATTCAAGTTTCAACTGTCGGATTCAGTAGTTCTTTTGATAGCTTTAAAGTCTCCATGCAACATCTCGCGTTTACATTTTAGTAGTAATGTAGGTTACCTTCGTTTTTGTGATAACGAGTTATACTTTTCAAGAGTGTAGAGCACCCAACAACTAGTTTTACGAGTTCGTATACAAGAACAAAAAGTAAACTCGCGTAGACACTGAAAAGGAGTAAAGTTTATGTACTTGAAATCGACAAGATATTGAAAGAGGAAAAAGAGTCATAAAAATGAATAAAATGGACAAATATGACGTTTATGTGTATAAAAACATGAAAATCTGTGTTTATATAAGAATGTTAGTCAAAAGATAGATATTATTTATTAAAAAATTAAAAAATTTTTTAATTCTCGAGACCTATCCTCTTGTATATGTAAAAATTATCCAGCGAATGCTAACTATAGAAATGAAGGATTTGAAAGATTTTTTTTATTTCCAGCTACTTATTTTTAGGAGGAGTTTCCAGCAAGTATTAAAGAGTTGTGCCGCGGGAAATGTAAAAATGAAACAATAAAGAAAACGAAGCGAGTTTCGGTCGCTGAGTAGAGGAAAAAACTCGAGTTCTTCAAGTCCCTCGGGTTATAAGGGTTATCGTTCCGAGGCCAACTGGCCGAGATACTGGTCCAAATAGACGGGCACGTTTCACTGCGATATCTCGCGCTACACACGAATGAAAAGATGTTGAAACGCTTGCGAAATTCCTTCCCTGTAAAAAGGGTGCTTTCAAACTGCGAAAAAGAAAGGATATACATATATATATATATATAAAGAAGAAAGGCAGCCCTGCTACGAGAGTGTATTGACGGAATGCTCCACAAGTTTTTTCTTTCCTTTTTTTGTGAGACGAAAAATCAGTTTAACTGCTGCGTTTCCTTATGTATTTCTTGTCGATTAAGGCGTCAGCTGTCGTCCTTCTTTTCTTGCTTATCCCTATTTTTTTTCAATCTTACGTACAAAATAAAAAGAGATAATATGTATGATTAGGAAAAAGATTCTGCCTATAAAGACAGCAGCAATTTCTTGATATAAAAATGTTTTTTCTTCAGTAAAAGAAAAAAATTAAATATTTGAAATAGGCTGTTTCTAATAAATAATACTTTTTCTTCCATCACGTGCCTCAATGAACTACTCAATGAACCTTGAAAACATCACAAGTCAAGTCGGTGGTTCGACGCATGTCAAGGGGTGGATGATTTTGGATTGATGCCACCATAAAGATAATCATATCCTCTTTTTTCTTCCATCACAAAAGTTTTCTCGCCTCTCGCCAAGCATCATCCAAATCCGGAAGGTCAACTTTAATAGAGAAATATATACGTGTTTTGCAGTAATAATAAATACCATGAATAAAATAATATAATAGTAAGTACATATTGTTTTCGCTTAATGGGCACTATCTGAATTCTTATATTATATTTTCGATTTGAAATTATACTTACAAAGTTGAAACAAAGCAATACACGGTAGTAAGATATGAAAAATCGATTTCAAACGAGTATCGTGAAATTCACCATATCCCAAGAGCAATGAGTCTGCCACTCTTACAGCGATTCTCTTCTGATAACGACAATAGCGTCTCTCTAGAGCACAGCTGGGACCAAGGTGATAATAGGAATTCCAAAGGAATTTCACAGATTCTGCGACAGATGTTCTGACCGTTATATCGAATCAATATACGACGATTGCCAAGTAAATTTTCTCTTATTTATTTAATAAGAATGTTAATTCAATGTTAGTTTATCTCATTTATTAGATTTTCTGTTTCAATTGGTATGCACTGCATTTTTAAACACCGCACAATATCGTCAAAAGTTTTAGTTGATTTACATATTACATTGGACTTAAATATCGACCCTACTAAAAAAACACTGTTAAGAATAAAAATGATTGAAGATTATGAAACGCGTATTTTAAGTCAAAGGAGTTTTTTATACAAAACCGATATTTGTGAAGTCTGAAGACTAAAAAGGAAAGCTGATAACTGGAAAAGTGCAGTTTTAATTTACTTTGTAATTAAAAATGTCTAAATCTGAAGAAAAATATCCATGGAAAGGTAAAAAAAATTGCTAAAAAAGTTTACGATCATAAGAAGAAAAATTACAAATAGATACATGAAGCTAGCTGGTACAGGTGAAATAAAGTCTCTTCGCGATGTTGCCACGTTTTCCTCCTCTCGTATAGTTGAATGATTAAATCGTTTTGGAGTGGCGCATTTCATTCGCGTTTGCGCGCCTACCTTTATAACGTCAAATCCGGTGGAATTAAGGTAAACAGTGAACAATATTCAGATGCTCAAATGTAAATCACAATATTTCTTAAGCTTCACTATTCAATAGAGAAAAATGCGATTTTTGTCCTCTTTTAGACCTTGAAACAATCCTAAGTTTTGTGAGTTTACGACTTATCTTATTTTTCCCGGGATTTTCTTTTTTTTTTATTTCTATCCTCTCTGCTTCGGCAATGACCATTTAGCTTTAGATGTTCAAGAATCCGTCGCTTTTGTCCGTCTACCTCATTCTATACAACGACCACGAGGAAACTGTAATTGAAACATTTCTCAAAACCAAGCTTCTACGACAGACCCTACTGTAGAAGAAACTTTATGACTCCTTGCTCACGACTCACCAGAAAAGCCGATGCGATTGCTC
This sequence comes from Synergus japonicus, assembly GCA_900474275.1. NCBI lineage: Eukaryota > Metazoa > Arthropoda > Insecta > Hymenoptera > Cynipidae > Synergus > Synergus japonicus. Next base: position 50,172 of record UCOH01006207.1, read on the forward strand.
CTCTTTACGAGAGATTCTTTCGTTAAGATTGTAATATTATATCCAGTAATCTACAGAAATCCACTCTCATATCCAATACATATATATGGAAAAGTTTTAGTACCATATGCTTGTGTCCAAGACAAATATATATATATATA
>UCOH01006208.1:0-23311 GCA_900474275.1 Synergus japonicus
TATATATATATATATATTATATTATATTATATTATTTGAAAATGAATATGAAATAGGGAACATGACTTCAGTGGATTTGAGTTTAATTGTAGAATCCCAGGGTGGGAATAAGACGAATTTAACAATTCAAGTAATACTCAGAGAGCATAGATGTATAGACGTCTGTTGTCGACATTTGTGTCTGAACTTTCTGAAACTAATCTACATTGGCTCGTACATATACCTACAACAATATTACAAACACGACGAAGTTAGTTCGATTGGCATGTAGAACACTAATAATATAGTGCCCAGTATAGAAACACATAGTGATACCAATAATCGTAATCCGAAAAAACATGTGAATAATTAAACTACCACTTTTGTAGATTAGAGAAAAAATTGTTGTTATACGAAGAATTGATGAATGAAAAAAATGGTATACGTAGTTATCACTGGTTAGTTGAAGAGCGGCTTATGTTTGATGTTTATACACCATGGGTAATGAAATCATTTTAGCGCCTAGTTCATAGATTTCATAGCCTGCTCTTGTGGTCTTTACGATCTACCTGTCAGTTTTATGTTCCATACCGCCAACGCTAACTCAGTCTCATCGAATTGAGGAAATTACTCTAATATACATATACAGCTGTCGTTATAGTTTAGAAAAAGTTAGAAATTTCGTAGAGATTTTGTTTTAAATACAATAAAAAATTGAAGAATGATTATGACTCTTTTCTAAAAATAATAATGTATTCATCAAAGAATTATGGAAAGAAGGATTTTCATAAAACATTTTCGAACACGCTCGAAGAAAACTGGATATTAAACTGTAATATCTAGCTATTTAATTATGGGACGACTATCTAGATATTTAGATATAATATCTTGATATTAAAACTTAATATCCAGATATTAAAATTTAATATCCAGAGATTAAAATATTGGCTGTTAGAATATTTGGATTATATATTTTAATATCTGGATATTAACTTTTAATATCAAGATATTATATCTAAATATCTAGATAGTCGTCCCATAGTTAAATAGCTAGATATTACGGTTTAATATCCAGTTTTCTCCGTGCGTCATGTATTAAAATTTCCAGAAATACATAGCCCGCATTGCAATTCACTCTTAATGCTTCCAATATTGGTGTTAGTTCTGGGACATGTAGATTGTAAAATCCTCTTTCAGTATCAGGCAACAACCACATACTGAATGTGTGGTTGATTCTTTTCGATACGATACACATTGCGCGAACGACCACTTTCCCACTGCGGTAACGGAACCGTTAATTTTGAATGTTGCACTTTCGAATTTCATCTGACACTATTTTTGACCAACCCAAAATTTATACCACCAGTTACTTCATATTCCTGGATTTTTACCTTTCGAAAGTCGGACATCTCTATAAATTTAAAGTTCTTTATTATTTTAATCATTAAAAGAAACAAATTTAAAATTTAAATTTTTGTCTATCCTAAAATTGAATAAGAATGCTGGAGGACTTTTATGGAACAATATTAAATATTATTTTCGCCGAAAATTCAAAAAAATTTTCAGTATTTTTGCCGTGAAGTAACTTTTTTCTCGTTGAAAGCTAAAAAACCTCTCTAAGTAGAGAAGACAACGTCCTGTCAGACGATAAGCCTCGGTTTCTAACAGTGGTGAAGGTTGGTGAGCGACCAGCCGGAGCCCAAAGCTCCATTAAACTCCCTTCGTTCTTAAGACGAAAGCGCTGTTCTGTTCGCGCAATTTAATTACAGCGTCGATTAAACGGTCAATCACAACTAACCCGCAGGAGGTTGTTACGTCACACAGTAATTCCTCTTTCCGGGGAATATTCCCTTTAACTCTCCTTTTCCACTTCTTTATCACAGCAGCCATCACGTTCTGATTGTCATCAGAAAAACGAGGGTCCTTGTTTTTTAAAGATTTATTATGAAAATATATAACGACTTTTCACCCCTTGAAAAAAGCGACAAAATACAAGAGGGGAAGTATAAATATTTACAATCAAACGTAAACTCGAAACGTAAATGATAAATTATTCGCCCCTCGCATTTGCTTTACCAGTTTCAGCAAAATGCTTGAATTATGAATTTTATTTGTGAAACATAACAAATATTTGAAGTCGCTTAAAAGCTGGGAATTTTGTATACGGCGTGTTAACATCATTTGCATGTTTTTCATTAATTTTTAACTTTTAGATCATTTTTTATTCTATCAAAGTTTGTCTACTTTAATCCGGAAAAACATTCCCTGATAAATCAAGATTTTCTCCAGATATAATGTTTCTTAGTATATTTTTAGTATATATAAATATTCTTAGTATATTTTTCTTAATATACAAATAAAATTGAAAATAACGTTGATTAATGATTATACTTCATCTGAAGGTACGCTTGGAAAAATTTCCTGGTATTCAAGGTAGTTTCCGTGTATATACAAATTTCCTGAATATAGAAGGTTTTTCATATTTTCCAAGTGAATAGACACCCTGCATAATTCCATAATAATTCGTTGTATCTACTTTCAATAAATTTTGTCTCGGTTTACTTTTGGTATGTTGTTTAGTTTCCGAGAGCAAATTGAAATTTTTTGAAAGGACTTCTAGGAAAAAATCCCGCTGAACTGTAAAGGCTTTTGTTCCGTATGCAGTAGATAATTATAAGAAATGACATCATTTGATGGGAGTTCGTTATTTTAGACTCGAAGGCAAAGAGTACTTGAAACACTATATGAAGGAGACAGAAAGCGGAAAAATAAAGAAGGAAAATAATCAAGAAGATTGCCAACAGTCCGCAGGAGCTGAGAACAGGCTTAGTGTCTGACTCAACGCTGTCTTCTCTACTTATCGTGGGGAAGAGGCATGAAACAAAAACTCGGCACACATAAAACAAAAAATTTGATGGCAAAATAAAAAGCTTTTATAATTTTACTACTTTAGGTAACAAATCCATCAAAATTAAATTAAAGGCGAAAATTTATCTCAGTTTGTCTAGAAAACGTTAAGTACACGCCATTATCTCCTTATAGCCGCATTTTTCTCAGGAGGCTAAAATAGAAATTCTTAAAAAGCTCAAGTCTTCGATACGAGTCTTTAAGACGAATTATACAAGACGTAAGCCCCTTTAGATCTTACATCGTAAAGCTCTTATGCAATTGAGAAGATAGGGAATACTTCTTAGCGGTATTAAAAAAAAGGAAAAGACACAAGAGAAGCAAAAGCTTAATTTCAGGATCAAAAGTTGAAACAGCCAAATCGAATCTTCTTTCCACGAGAAAGTAATTGTAAATTAAAAATGAATAAAACCATCAACGAAGATTTATTGGAGTATAAATAAGTCATACTTCAAGATTGCAGTATTGAGTAGAAAATTCCATTCCACACTTTTCTTCATTCATATTTTGTGACTTTCTCTCATTTTTAATGTATTTTACTCTACTTAGTTTATAATTAATGTGAATATTGCATGAATGGCCCCAAATGTAGTTTTACAAACTTATTAATGAAAAAATTAAGGAGTTAAGAATAAACTCCATTCAGAGAAATCTGAACAAATCTAAAATAGATTTCAGAATTGGGTCCTCTGGAGTATTTTTGTAAAAGCTTTGAACCGCTTTTAGTTAAATACTTTTTTCGTGCAAAAAGCCACTATTCAGTGAAATGGGTTAGTCTTTTGTATGGAAATGGATAAAAGGTCGCGAGGGAAAAAAAGCATGCGACCAAAAAGTGCGATGGCCTGCATTTATATAGATATATTGTACCCCCCCCCCCCCACACCATACATTTCCTCTTGACTCGTCCCTTGCTTGTCATCCGTCTCTGCGATGCATGCTAATAATTCACTTCCCACCCATTTCGTTTACGATATAGCGCCACTTGACAATATATATATTTTTTCCATCGATTGTACACGCATCGTACGCGATGTATCAGTGTTATTTGCGGGTCGTGCTCAGCGTTCAGTGTTCAGTGTTCAGTGTTCAGTATTCGATACTATGGCGACAATCGCCTTGCAATCGTTATTTTTATATTTTGCAAAATATCCTTACGGCTCGTTGATGCGGATCGAGTGTATCAAACTCCATTCACGCGCATAAAACTTCTATCCGCGAGGGGAAGGAGACAAAATTGAGGCAAAGAGTCTCTCTCATAAATCAGAGTTCCTTTGAACTGAAACTAATACTCCAACTTTTATTTCTACAAACAGTCGAGTAAAGAGGATATTAAAAACGTTCCTACCTTTTGAGAAAATATCTTGCGGCATCTCGACCTACTTAAAGTTTGTCGTCGATTTTTGTATGATAAACAAGCAGTAATAAACCGGAAAATATTAAAATATTTTTCTTTTTTCACATGAAATTGATTCTCCCGCGACGAATTTGCATTTTAGTCACTCTTTGTGAATTCTTACTGATTCTTGTATAACCGATTATTATTAATTTTGAAAATTAGGAGAATCCTCGACTTTAATTACTGCTCTGGAATTAATCATAAGCACAGTCTACCATATTTTCTAATGATTCCAACGCCCTCTAATAAATTTATGAGAGAGGGAAAACTGCCTCTGAATGAAATTTACCAAGAGCGTCACTTTGTAGAAGATTAATTCTCCACTCTTGCATCGCAAAATGGGTTTAGATAAAGCCATATTATATTTGTTTAAGGTTAAAACCATAGCTAGAACGAAACTCATTAATTAGAATAAATCTTTGCACGTTTCGGTAAATATAAATATTTTACTTTTAGTTGACCGGGAAAAATTGCGAAATTACCGGAAATTTGAAATCGTCCGCCAAATCATCGCCCAGAAGTTTCTCCTCAAAGTTTCAATTTTTCTTTCCAGTAAAATCATCTATTCCTGATTCGTCGTGTAAGTATCGATAGTGATTTTCGATAATCAATACTTGCCAAATCGTAAACTCCGCCTGAATTGAATTTGAATTTTATTTCGTTAATAATTATTTTGTCACCAGTCTAAACTCGAAATACATTGAAAATCTAAGAATTTTAAGGGAATTTTATGGAATTTTTAAAGATTTCTCGGGAGATAATGGGACTTTAAATGTTATCGTAGAATTTTAAAGAATGTCAAGAAGTTCCTGGGAATTTTTAGAATTTTTCACGACTTTGATCAGATTTCAATTGGACTTCCAGGTATGACTTTTATGACTTTTAAAATATGTATTTTGTGGGATTTAAATAAGGAATTTAAAACTTCATTGGGAATTTTATTGAGGAATTTCAACAGCTTTTTATGATTTTTTAAAGATTTGGTAGAATTTAGAAAGATTTCGAAGGTTTTCTTCAAATTTTAAGGGTTTTCAAAAAATATTTCTAATTTATAAAAGATTTTGTAATATTTTTAAGGATTTCCTGGAATTTGATGAAATCTTTAAGGATTTTATATGGTTTTAAGGAATTTGAAATATTATTCTGAAATTTTAAGGAATTTTATGAGATTTCTAATAATTTTCAAGGATTTCGAGAGATTTTAAAGGATTTTATGGAATTTTATAAGATTTCTATGTAATATTTAGATATAAAAGATATAAAGAGATTTTAAAGTTTGTCACAGAATTTCAAAGGTTTCTAGGAATTTTCATGAATTTTAATGTGGATTTCATGGAATTTGAAGCAATTTCCAATACTTTTAATGGATTTTAAGGGATATAAATGAAATTTGAATTGTTACCATTGAATTGAAAAGAATCTCAAGAAGTTTCTGAAAATTTTAAGAGATTTTCACGAAGTTTAACATAGATTAGCGAAATAAAATATAATAAATTCTATAATATTGAAAAAGAACGTGAATCCTCGCGCGTTCGTTATTGTTGATATAAAAAATCATGAAAATTTATATTTATAAGTAAGTAGATTTATTTGATCCAATAAAAATTAATTACGCAATAGTGAATTCTCATTATCGTCTCAAATTCCTTTAGGAATCGATAAACTCGCGTGTGAAGTCGCTTATGTATAGAGAAGCGTACAATACAATTTTATCGAGTTCCATAATGATCAGCTAGTTTCATACAAGAGTTTAGGCGAATGAGGGGTTGAGTTGAGGAGGTGAAAGGAGGGGTGGTATATATCGGGCAAAGGTGTGTTCGATGGCGGTTGCTCTGGGGGTGGTTTCAGAAGTCGGGGTTGATATTGGTCTTCCAGGAAAGGGGAACAAACGGCATCGTGGTTCCCGGATTGGTTGAGCAACGGAAATCTCAGGGGCAGAATTCTAATTAAAGGAAGGATCTCAACTGAGGAAATTAGCCTGAATTTGTCGGTTGGACGGGGCCAGCATGGCCCCTGTGTCGGTGCCGACGCTAATTAAACGCTATCAATGAACGTAACACCGGCGCTAACGCATACGGTAATGCTGGCCTTAACGTTTCCTCCGAAGCGTGTAATGCCGTTTACTGAAACACCCCGCTTTCTCGATGGTTATTGGGGTTGTCGGCGAACGTCGACAGGACGCCAGGAAACGTGCTGGAACGACGATGATAAAGACCTGGCTTTCCACGGGAATGGGAGTTACGATTACCAGTAGTCGATGTGTCGTTTCCTGTACCCAAGAAAAAAAATGGAGAAAAAAAGGAGCTTGTAGCGTTACAAAGTATGCTGTAGAAAATATGGTGTCGGGAAAAACGAGCCAAGAAGTAAAGTGTAGCGAAATATTTCCGTGAAAAATAAACTGGAGTAGTGGTTCTTGGTAGAAGGAAAGTCGTAATTGTGTCGACTTGTTAATATTCTGAAAAGAGTGGTAATTTAACTTCGTAGAAATGATTTTTCAACCCTGTAAGGCGAGGTCAGAAATAATGTGAAGACTGGAGACTTGATCCCATTGTGTATCGCACTTTTGGTGATCAGAGTAAGGGAGACGCTTTCTGGGTGTGTTGGATAACATGACATTTTAATTCAGAATTAGATTTACTAGCGCCCTAGCACCATCGGCTGCTAATCCGTTTTCGTGCCTAATCTCATTGTCCTTTACTATAGAATGTAGATGCAGACTCCATGCTAGCAAATAGAGTGTGCAAGAAACTACTTTTCTGTGCTGTTCCAAGAAGAGGGATAAGAAAGAAGAGAAGGAGAAGATGGAAGGTGGAAAATGGAAGATGGGTTGGAAGGGCAGAGGTCGTCTGATGGTTGGGGTCAATTGGATTGTGTCAAGTTTGTTCCCAAGAAAACGTCCAGATTCTTCCTGTCGTTCCTGTTGCTCTCGCGGTGCAGTTTGTGGACTGAGGCTGGGTGAAAACGTCGAACTAACTACATTAGACATCCTAAAGCCGGTAATGGATTTCGGAAGATAGTTAGCCAGTCCTTTTTTTCTGCTCGTCGCGAATTATTCTTCAATCGCAAACTTTACTCTCAGTTGCGAAAATACTGTCCGAAGAGAATGCAGAGATCAAATTACAATGTGTAATGCAATGTCTTTGAGATATTCTCTCTTCATTTGGCGCTTATTTCAGCCATGAGTTTTTCCAATTTACGTTGGAGATAGAATCTTAATTTTGGATACTCGAGAGATAGGAAATTTCGTTATTAGAATTGAATTTCATGATGTAATAATCGACGAAAACTATATTCGTTATACTATTATAGTTGAAATAGGTAGAATTCAGTAGAGCCATAGATGCATAATATAACCTATGCTCGAAACCAGCTTAGAATCTGAGCGTTTCCGACATACCTTAAAAGATTTATCCGAATGAAACTATCCGCGATTCAATTTCGCTTTCTGACTTATCTCTGTGGAATTCTCCCTGAAAAGCTTCGATGCCGTCCCAAGAATATGGTTCTATTTTCAAGTGAGAATTCTATTATATTTTACTAAAAATACACAAATCGTTTGAAATTTTAAAGCAATTGATTGCAGCGAAGAATAAAACGATGTGGAATTGGGTAAGGTTGCAGGATCAGCTTCACAAGTTTCGATTCTCTTTTGAAAGTTTGTAGTTGAAGTTTTGTTCACTTGAGGACAAGCTTTCCGCTTCCATATCTTTTTCTCTATATTTTTGTGTCTTTCAAGTTTTATCGTCATCCATCATGACTGAAAGTTGAGGTTGGTTCTATATGATCAGCAATTCGCTTTTCCTTTACCTTAATCTTTCTTCTACTCTTCTTTCCTTTGGCGAAAGATTAAAATGGCCCGTCCTAAAGACAAGCAAACTACTTCGACCCAGACTGACCCGTCCTGTTTACACGGAACGTTAATTTAACCCGACCCAGGAGCACTTGGGGCCAATGCTCTCGACTTGTCTATGCTGCTCTGCACTTTCCTTTAAACTCGAGAGAAAATTTGCACAAGATTAACGGCTCGGGAAGGTTGGATTATAAAATTTCTACTGTACATTCTACGTCGCGAGGCGTTATACTGCATTGTGATATATTTTCAGCCAAAATGAAATGACAAAGTGTTCCTACTCTCTGAAAAGACGCTTCACCCCTGCGTCACGAGAGGAAGTTCATTTAGATTAAAGACCCTATCTTAGAGGACAAGTTTTGAAATTTATTTCTCGGAAGTGGTACATGCATATCATCTGACGGATTCAGATAATGTATCATTTTAGTTTCAGCAAACCATTTCAGACAATGTCAAACTCTTGAGTAGGTATTAAAAAAATACAAAATTTAGTCAAATTAATTTTTAATTAGTAATAGTATTATAGACGCGTATAAAACTGTTTTCAGTTTCAAGAATTTTAAGGGATTTCAATAACTATTTTATAGTTTTTTGAGTGAAACTATCTAAATTTTCCTAATTATTGCTTGAAAATTTTAAACTGTTATTAAAATTCTGTTTATAAACTTACAAATTACTCTGTTTTTTCAAATTGAAATTGAAATTGAAATTATTCTAGCACCAAAATATTACTGACACAATTATAGTAAATTTAAGCTATGTAGTTTTATGAAATGACTTTAAGCCAATCTAGAGTTAATTGGCTATCAAAATGTACAATAACTGTACTAACTACACTTGCATCGCTAAAGTGAAATTAAGATTATGTAAATAGCAATATTATACGGTGTAGTGCGCGGAAAACATTGCAAGTACATTTGATTACATCTAATTAAAAAAAATTTGAGGAATTTAAACCGGTTTTTTCGAAATGTATTGGGGTTTTATATAATTTTAAGTAATTTACCGATATTTCATTGAATTCTTAGTAATTTTAAAGGATTTCACTAAATTTTCAGTAATTCTAAGTAATTTGACGACTCTCTAAACTTGAATCAGTGAAATTTAACTAATTACCAGTCAAATTCATGTGAATAAAGTTTCGAACGTTCAAATGAAGGAAATTTTTTTTTAAATTATATTTTATCCAGAAATATTGTGCCAACTAAAAATAACAATCAGGATTACAAGTTTATTTAATTCTTTATTATTTTAAATGTAAATTAATCAATATTTAAAAACTTTATGTAGTTACAAATACAATCAATACAAAAATTCGTTCATTTGAACGTTCAGAACTTTTCAATCATTCAAATTCCATATTTCACTGATTTTCAGTGACTCTTTTCTCACGATTTTAATTAGTGAATAATCTACTGGAAATCAGTGAAGAGTCATTGAAATTTTTAGTAGTTTAGTGACGATTACTGAAAATTTCAGTGACTGTTGACCGATTCTCAGTGAATTTTCACTGATTAAAATCGTGAGAAAAGAGTCACTGAAAATCAGTGGAATTTGACTGATTCAATTTTAGAGAGGAAATTTATTGGGATATTATGGAATTTTAAGAACTTTTAATGTTTTTACCGAGATTTTAATGCGATTTCTCTATATTTTCTCCAGAGATTATGTTATATTTAATATATTGTCATTAACTTTTCGCAAAAATCTCAAATTGGCGCGCTTTTATTATTGACGGTGTATTTTTGATTGCAATGTTGTGAGGAAAATTTGACCTGGTTTTTCTGTGGGAAGTAGTGACTGAGAAAAAGGAAATTTTATTGGGGGGAGGTGAGATGAGGAACTAGAGATATTTATTGCTAAGGATCTGTGTGAATGCTACGTTGGGGAAGAAAGAGGCGACTTTAGTGCTACGAAGCTAGTGGGATTGGTCGGCATTGGTCACCATCAAATCGATTCCATCTTGTGGTACGTTCGCTCACCTGGTCTTGGTTAACCACACGAGGTCCCCTGGTAACCCCGGAGTCATTACAGAATGCGCTTGGTAATAAAGTTTACCTCGTCTGGTTCGGGCAAGCGATTTATTTTCCAGCTTGGCTTCGACCACTGTGCCGTGAATAGAGGTATTTTTAATCGTAATGGCAATTCCCTGTCACGACCTCTACCACTTATTTGAACGTGACTAAATTCTAAAAATTCAGCAAGACATATCTGCGAGCATATCTGTCCCTCAAAATTCTATGCAATTTTTTAATGAATTTATAAAAAATTATTGTTTTAAAGAGCAAATTATGAACGATACTATAAATTCATTATTTCTGTTTGCTTTGCCTTATTTATCTTTGTGCTGATTCAATGGTTATGATTCTTCAGTTTTTGTTGGAAGCAATAAAATGCGTCGATTGTAACAAATGAATTGGCTGACAAAACGCGATATCTGAATTTTGGACCAATCTGTTGATGTAAATAACAGCCGATTGTACTGAATACGATTGCAGAAAATTTGTCGATTAGTCAGAAATTTCTCGTTTGATATTAACGACGCATATATAAGCGGAGATTTAACAATAAAGGCTTAATTAATTTACAGTAATAATAACTGGAATAATCATGAAATCGAACGATAACTCGATGAAGAGCCGATAAAATCGGGCAATAACCAGTCACTTTTATCGACCTCGGAATTATGACCGTCACATATGTATTGTACAACGATTGAGAGAAAACATACTGTTGAAAACAAGATAAAAAAGATCGTATTAGCTATTGGGTGTTGAAAGAGAGACATCAAAAAATTTGGAGCGCATCGTTCTAAACATAAGTTATTCTCATCCATTCAATACGTTTTTTTTTTAAAGGAAAATAATGGTTTGCTAATTAATATCTGGTTACAACAAAATTTTAATTAGGATTTGTCTTATTGTCTTTGATCAGAAGTTCCTGTTATATAAATCTGTGGGCTTCTGTTTGAAATTTTACACAACTTTTCTCATTATAAATATCGATGAAAGAGAATGGAATAATAATTATTCTCATATGAATATTTGTTGTGATTCACGGAAACGAGTCGTTTTAGTGCTTGCATTGCATTATTTCATTAACTCGTTCGTTAGGCAAATTCAAATTAAAGAAGAAGAAAAACATATGTAGAGTTGCAGTTATATTAATTATTATCACAAACGAGTATTAACAAAGTAAACGAATTGCTTCGCTTTGCTCGTAATTATAAGTTTCTAATTAAACCAGTGTCATTGCTTCACTTTATTTGTTTATTTCTGGTACTCCTAGGAAAACAAGTTACAATTCAGTCGAAATAACAGTAAAATGTGTGATATGTGTTTTTCCTCGAATTTTTAGTTTAAAAGTTACTGTTAGCTTTAAAGATTTTCCTTTGAAACAAAATACATACATAGTTAGATACATCAAATATATTTTTAAACATTCGAAACATGGTAGCGAGTGAAACAACAAACGTATCGTAATTCGACCAGTAACTCCGATTTTTCAGTAGCCCCCTTATAAATCTCGACCCACGGTCGAATGGCATGGGTCGTATCGATCCAGAGCTCTGGTTTTGGAACCTTTTTTTTTTGGTGCACGATTTACTGTTAGTTTAGGTCTCAAAGCGACGAGAGAGCATCGAAAACAGAGAAAGCCTAGACGCGATACACATTGAGGCCTTTTAGTTCTCTCTTGACAAACGCGGTTAGACAACAAAAGACGAGGAATGGCAGATCAAAGAGTAGAAAGATTTTCTACATAGTGTTGGTAGTGAGAGCTTTCTCCCTTTCTCAATGTTTCCATTCTTTCAGCTCTCAATGTTCCTCCCCAGTTGCATTTTATCTTCTCATTCGTCCTTTTTTCTAGCCAACGTCCTTTCCCTTGATCTGTCCATATTCATGCTGAAAAAACAAGCTATTACTTCTCATCACAAGAGGATCGCGTTATTTAGATTTTATCCTCTTCAATTACAATTGCACTTATAAAATCTCCAACTAGCTGTCAAGTTGTATCAACTTTTGTACTCATTCAATGAGTACTTTGCTTCCTCATAGAGGAAGCATTAAGTATTCTTTACATCAGCATTAAATTTTAATTACAAGAACGAACGCGCGCATTTACATTCTCTTTCAATATTCTATAATTTATTATATTATATTTCTCTAATCTCTTCAAATCTATGATAAACTTCGTAAAAATCTCTAAAAATTGCAAGAAACCTTTGAAAACCTGCGAAATCGCTTAAAATTCATGAAAATGTCTAAAAATTCCTAGAAACCTTTTGAAATTTCATGACAATTTTATATCCCTTAAAAATAGTACATAGAAATCTCATAAAATTCCTTAAAATTTCAGGATAATATTTCAAATTCTTTAAAACATCATAAAACTCTCACAAAGCTTTTAAAATTCCATAAAATTTCACAAAATATCTTAAAATACCATAAAATTTTACAAAATCTTTTTTATTATCCTAACAATCTTTTGAATTTCGTACAAATTACTTAAAAATTGTTAAAAATGCTCATAAAAACCTTTTAAATCATTAATCTCTTGAAATGCATGTTAAAATTAGTGAAAATCTCTAAAAATGCCTAGAAACCTCTTGAAATCCCTTCACATTTAGAATCCCTTAAAATCATTAGAAATTTTATCAAATTCCATGAAATCCTTTAAAATTTCACAAAATGTTTTAAAAATCAGAAAAATCTCTGGAAATACTTTTATGTAAATTATTAGAAATCTCATAAAACTCCATCAAACCAATAAAAGTTCCACAACATCTTTTAGAAATCGAAAAATTTCTTAAAAACCCTTAAAATTTGATGAAAACCTTCGAAATCTTTTAAAAATCATAAAAAGCTTTTGAAATTCCTCAATAAAACTCCCTATAAAGTTTTAAATTCCTTATTTAAATCCCAGAAATACATATTTTAAAAGTCATAAAAGTACCTTGAAGTCCGATTAAAATCTGATCAAAGTCGTCAAAAATTCTAAAAATTCCCAAGAACTTCTTGAAATTCTTTAAAATTGTATGATAACATTTAAAATCCCATTATCTCCCATAAAATCTTTAAAAATTCCATACAATTTCCTTAAAATTCCTAGATTTTCAATGTATTTCAAGTTTAGACTCGTGACAAAATGAATATTAACGAAAGCAAATTCAAAATTCTAATTAAATTCACGTGTATAATTTATGATTTGGCAAAAATTCATCGATTGTCGAAAATCACTATCGATACTTACACGACGAATCAGGAGTGCGGAATAGGCGTTACGATATTTCGACTTCGACTCAATCATCTTTTTAGAATAGATTTAAAAAATTATAGTCGAAAAATTACTTTTTTAAAAATACAATTAACCATAACTTTCTTGTTTCTCAATTAAATTCATTCATCATACAGGTCACTCGATTCGTCTCGACATAAAGAATATTCATTTTCCTTACGTCAACTCAAATATTTTGAATATTTGAAAACATAGAGCGAAAAATTAACTTTAAAAATTATAAATAAACATAACTTCCTTATTTTTTAATGAAATGCATTAATCATATAGGTCAATCGATTCGTCTCGATGAAAGAAATCTTCATTTTCCTTACATCATCTTTAAATATTCAATATTTGAGAAGTTATATTGGAAAAATGAATTTTACGAAAATTATGAAAGTATATAAAACTTGTAAAATTAAATATTTTGTTAAACCCTTGTAAGAAATTCAACTAGGTATATAGTGGAATAACTATGCAAAATTTCATCAATTTATCTCTACGTGTTTTCAAGAAATTGCTGGATCGTGACACACATACACACACACACACACACATCCTACATACATCCGGACATTTTTTCAGATCATCATATTAGATATATTGCCCTTGAAATATGTTCAAAAAAACCTTTTTTAGAAAACTGGATTTTGTCACCACTACAAAGCTTCCTCTATGAGGAAGCAAAAAGCATAGTGAAGTAATGAAAAGTTGATTTTCTATTAGAGATGAGTGTATAGGATTTTCCTTAGGAAGGGCAACTCGATTAATAAATTTATTCGTTATTTAGTAGGTAGCATCCCATGTAGGAAGTCGAAGCTTGGAAACGATCGTGTTAAAGGATTTAAAGCTATTATATATCGTATATATATATCGCAAACGGGGTTGGTAGGGTATAGTAGGGTGGGAGCTTATGTGGGGTAGTAGAATACGCTAGGAATAGCCAAACGCCGATAAGGGCACCTGGCGCTTATAACATCATCTTGTAGTCTATGTAGAGCTGTAGGTATGCGTGTTTATGGAACTTCTCAACAGGTCATGCTAAGCCCCTCTGGGAGTTCTCATCAAGATTGGACAACACATTTCCCCCGCTTTCTTATATATGTTTTCTATATTTATCCACTTTTTTCTATTTTCCTAGCCAAGAAATTGCTTCTTTTTATTAATATTAGAAACCATTCAATGCATTGACAATATATAGACGAGACTGGTGGATTTGCTGTCGTAAGATTGTCTTTACAATTTCTTTTATCATATTTCAGTTGAAATATTCCGAGCACAAGAGGCAAGACCCGATGAAATGAAACTTCTGTTCCTATAAAGCGAGCACAATACGACCCAATGTGCCGTTAAAGCTAAACATGTCCTTTGTTTCATTTGATTCGTAAGAGTCCAAGTAAACGTGTGCAGTCGTAAGAACTTGGCCAATCAGAGCAGCTAGATTTCCTTCATCCTTTCACCATTCATCCCACATAAGCTTTCTCAGAGGCGTCTTCAAAATCCTGCCACGAATCTACAATAAAAGTCAGTTCGCTCGTGCCAAGCGTAGGGAAAACTTTTCTCGTGGAAAAGTCCATGTCTCGTGCATTGACTCGGAATAAAAGATGCAAGGGCAAATTGATTGGCCGATGCATGTTTCAGACGGGACATAAGTGGCGCTTGAGGGAAAGACGTAAGGGGTTGAAGAAAAACAACCAAGGACGAGTGGGTGCTTCTTTTATATACACATTGCGAATAATGCCACCAACTTGAACATAAAGAATTCAGTTGTCCCAGTTTCTTCTCTACATCTTGCATAAATAATAAGCCGGCGCTTGCGGTTAAGCGAAAACTTGCTTTTCTTCGGTTCCTGACTCGCAGATGTACACTATTTTCACATTTCTAGTACAAAGTATAAAGTTCATGCTTTAGAGATTTATTAGAGTCTACCATGGTCGAGTCTACTCAAAACTGTGTTCTGCAAGCCGTAAAAAGTTTATACATGAAAGAATTTACTCATCGTACGAAATGATTTCATAAATGATTACGTAATTCAATTTAATTAATCTAAAACATATACACTGTACCGATTAAAATTAGTTGCGTAAAATAATACCAGCCTTATAATTTATGTAAACTTGATGATGAAATGAAAATTTATGACCTAACGTGTATACTTATCGTCCCCTCTTTTTTTTGTTTCAGGTACGTACAATGTGTAAAATTTTTTGCTCGTTGAACGGTCGCGGACGTTGACGAAAGATCATATCTGAGGTAAGAAATGCAGCATGTAGAGTCTTTTATCATAATTACTTAATTGCCATTAAAATAGCAACTCTCACGCTATGCCTGACGAGATTGACTACCTACAACTGTAAAACTTGGCTACGCAGAATTAAAAATCTGCCAAAGTGTCCAAGATGAAATTGAAAAAACGCACCAATTTCGAAATTACTTCCAGTTCAATGCATTCTCTTTCCAATTACCAATTTGCAGAAATACGAAGAGGGATTAAATAACCAATCGATGTTCTATTCTCATAAAATTCATAAAACGTACTCCTCTATAACGAGTATAAAAAGTCTCTCGTGTCCGTTCATTAAATTAAATCGGCACGAGTGCCAAGCACCTGCGACTAATTTTAATATTTCATTCCTTATTATTTTTTACCATTCGCGTTTCCTGCCCAATCGATATTCTCTTAAAGGAAATTAATCAAAAGTGGTGATCCCGGCAAGTATTCTAATTTTGTTTCGAAAGTGGAATTTGCTTGTAGAAGATAGGAACAAAGAAAGGAAGGAAGTGAAGGTTGGAAGAAAGGGTTGGAAGACTTTTACTGCGTTTCGCTCGATGCGTATCGCTATAATCTTAATTCAAGAGCTTCCCCTCACCACTGCTCTCAACTTGTGACAAATAGCTTTTAATTTCTCGGCCCTGTTTACCCAAGGGTGCTTCGCTCTCCACGACCCCCGAATTAATTGCCCTTACCCGGCACCGAGTCCTCGCGGACATTATCTTATCGTCGGCCACTTAAACCACCACCATGGCCTGTAGAGCTTAGAACGTCAGATCTGAACCAACGATTATGAATGCAGCAGGCGTGTAAGCCTCTTCGGGCTCTGTTTGCTTTGACTCTTGGTGCAACGACACAGGGAGTTCCCCATACTATGCTGGCTTGCTTATAACCGCTATCATTCCCCATCGAGATATATTTGGCTGCTCCTTCTACCTCCACTAACTCTCATCTCATCCGATCATTCAAGCTCTCGTGATGCTACCAAACCCAGCTCCTCTTATCAGAGCCCAACGCTAATACACCCTTCCTCTGTTTTCACATGTTATGTGCTCTCGTTGCTTTTCATCTTTTGCTCTGACGACAAGATTATTATGCAATTTGTTTTAGGGTCCTTGACAAAAATTTGCCCCGCTTCACAGGCTTGAAAAACAGATCATGGATGTATTTACATAATACCAAACTATAGACTTCGAAAAAAAAAGCTTGAAGGTAGAGCTCTTTTTTCTCCGTTTTCAAGAAAATTCTCCTTTTTCTCGGTTTTTAGATGAATGAGGTCTGAATAAATAAGACCCTATATGAAAATTCTTTAATATTTTTCCTTGGAAATTCAGTTTTTTGTTTGAAAGTTTGAGTATTCTATTTTTTGTTGAACTATTCAAATCTTCTTTGTGGAAGATTCAACTACTCCCTTTTTTTATTTAAATGCGTTTCTCGAGTTACTCTAAAGGTAAATTTATCTAGAATATTAGCACTGTATTAAAAAAGTTGTAATCCGTTTTCTCTAGATTTTTGTGAAAGTTAAAACTCGGAACAAAAAAGTTGCGAAATGGCAAAATATTTATATTTTTATTAGAGATGAAAGTCCATGTAGATATTTTCAAGCCTGGGTCAGATCGGTGATGATATTCCCCAATCTGGGTCCAGCCCATATCGGCAATATGTATTCTTCTTAGAAAATTCATAAAGATTTTCTTTTCTCTTTTGGTTTGTAAATATCGCAATAGTAAATAAGAAGAAAGGTATAACTACATTTCTTCAGAAATTACATACAAGTCACGACCCTTGTCGCTGTGAATAAAAGAGGACAGTCGTTTGGATTAAAGTTACTTGGACTGTTGAATAAGATACTTGGGGTAAGTAGTAACTCTTACGTACGGTCGGACGAATTTCCGCGGGTGGGAGTTCGACCGTGATAATTAGACGATGTATGAAAAGCTCAGAATTAACGAGGTACAATTTCATAAGTACACTTTTACCTACTTTAAATAGAACCAGAGACGGTTTATCATATTTTTAATTAAAAATTCTGTAATTTATATTTGAAAGATGTGATATTTTTAATTTTTCAAAGAGAAAAAAAAGTAATGATAAATACGAATGTAGTACATTAAAATATTGAATCAAAAGATTAATAAATATGATACTACTTTATATCGGGGTCGCAATTCCTGTGTGAATTTAAATAAAAGAAATGTGTGAACCAGGAGAGAAATATGTGCATTATACGTCGCAGTATAAGTGACGCAAAGAAAGACAAATATTCGCAAGGGTGTTTCGTTTAGATACGAACGCGTTACGAAAGAGGAAAAGTCGTTTAAACAGTTAGATGAGGTAGATGAGCAAACTGACGAAACCAAGTTGAAATATCTTTCCCTCTTATAATCCCACCGACTTTAGATTAAAAGTCATGTATTTTGAAATGAAGAGGAATTAGAGATCCATTTTAGTTTCGAACGTCCGTTTCGAAAACCTCTTATGCAAAATAAAACAACGGTAACGGTTTTTCTTTTTTAAAGTATAATATTCAAAAATAAAAATTTTCTCGGTATTTTAAGCAATCTAGTTTACCGATTATCAAGTTTAGTTTTAAAGCCACCAAAGCAATATAAAATAACAGATTAAATTTTCTCTATATAAATACTGCGATAAAAGGAAAAGAAAATTGTATTTTTATAAACTTTTCATAAATTGACAAAGAATTGAAAACGCAATGAATAGAGTAGTCACTATTTATATGAACGAATTGGTAAAAATTATTGCGTTAATTTAAAAATTTTAAACTTCTGGTATATATACAAATAATACAGAATAAATATAATGAATTGGTTTAAATTACATTGCAATTTATTTGGGGAAAACTCTTGAATTGAAATATGTAATTCATTCATTTTAAAGTAAAAATTAATTAATGAATCACATTAATTAATAGATATTGTAGAATATTTTTCGTCTGAGTCCCGTAATTTTATTTTTACAAGGTAAGAAGTAAATTAATTTACTCTAACCTTAGCACACTTTTTCACATTCTTCTCTAGTGTTGAAATTATTTTCGTTTCCGTTGCACCCTCCATATGTAAATTTGACACATTTTTGTTTCAAAAGACTGTATCCATATTTTGGGATATTGGCACGACAGGGTCCTGTTACTAGTGGAAGACGACAAACTAAAAATATGAAAAAAATGTGTTGATAATATTAAAATGAAAATTTTTGAGTTACATACAAATTTATAAACTCACGTGCTTTTATAGGTTTTTGTGATTCGACAATTTCAGGCTTCATGATGATGAAAAAGACGAAAAAAAGAGCAAGAATTTTGAAATTCATTTTGAACTTTTTCTTCTTCAAAGTATAATATTCAAAAATAAAAATTTGACCGGTTTACTGATTATCAAGTTTAGTTTTAAAGCCACTAAAGCGATATAAAATAACGGATACAATTTTCTCTATATATACTGTGATAAGAGGAAAAGAGAATTCTATTTTTATAAAATTTGCATAAATTGATAAAGAGTTGTAGACGCAGTAATGCAGTATCTCATGAAAAATAAATAACATATTTTCCTGCTTGCATGTTTAATATGTATTCACTGTTTATTTTTAATAATTTCGAGTGTCAATTTGAGTCATTTAATTATATTAATATATTTGGAGAATAACGAGTAATTGAAATATTTTAATTCTTTTATTTCAATATCAATATTACATGAAATTTAATGAACATTGCATGTTCATATAAAATGTATTATTATTTATATTGACATTTCCAGCCTGGAATTTTTGAAGTGGCAGTAATTTATATCCCTAGAATATGACAAGTTAATAATTATTAAACATTATACATACCTATAAATTAATCAACATTTAAATTTAAAGGCATGTGTTAAAGCTGCGAAAGGTAATTAATTAAATTAGACAAAATGATTCCTTTAAATAGTGCATAATGGTTTTTTCAAAAATTTACACGAATTGAAGTAAATCGTAATGTCAACAATATGTATTAATCTCTATAATCTCTATCCTTATTTTTGCAAAAATATTTTTACTTTTGAATGACGCATATAATAAATGAGTTAGTATTAACAGCAATGAAACATCGCTTATTTTGTAAATAATTATTTCGGAATCATTTAGCACCAGAAATAGTTAGCATTTTTTGTTTCTTTAAAATTTTCATAAAGAATGTCAATACATTTTTTTGCTGAACTATCGTATTTATGTAACTTTCATACTTCATAATGTAATTTGATCAATTTCTATAAATATCTATCAAGTCAATTCTCGATCTCTCCCCTTCGATTTAATATCGACTAACCCCTTTATTCAACATATTTTATTTTTTCTATCTCCCTTTATACTCCAGAGTAATCTTGCGCTTCGGAATTTTTACTATTTTTCTTTAGGTGAAACGATGTAAACTAAAAAAAAAAAGAGATGCCTTTCAAGTCACGCTACTATTTTTCCTTCAGTAGCGTTTCGCATCGTCTCGGGGAATTTCTTTCCGTTTCCTTATAAGACGCTTTCCTTCCCGTCTTCCTTCTTTCCCAACACCCTTTCGAAGTTGCTTTTTTCTTTCGAGCTGACGAATATTTTCCTTTATACTTTATTTCACCTTCAGTGTCGTCTCAACGACATGTATTTTGATGTTCAGTTCCCTTCATTTTACATTTCAAACGAAACTTGTGTACCTACATAGAAATAAATGATGTTTGCGTAAGAGGCACATGCAGGGATTATAACGCTTAACAGAACTTCTTTCTTTATAAGCAGTAACGCAAGAATATTTCACTAAGGATGAACTGAGCTTTTAATATATCTCCCGACTTATAATTATTGCCTTCGTTAAAAGATCAGTGAAAAACTCTTAAAGAAAAGATGTTACCTATAATAAAATACGATGGTTTGACAGTTTATTAACATCAAATTTTGCAAAAGGTTCAGGAAATGTTATTTTTTAACGATATTTCATGAAGTTTTAAGTATTGTTAAGAAACTTAAATGGATTTTACGAAATTTATTGAGATTTTAGAGACCTTTAGAGGTTTCAAGTCATTTCAATGAATTTTATAGAATGTCGCAGTTTTTGGAGAATTTTAGTGGTATTTTTAACGATTTAATAATGACATGACATCAACTGTCACTTTGTGATATATTTTAAAAGCTTTTTCATCTAAATACTTTCAAAAATCAAATTACTTATTTAATTCCATAAACGAGAACACATTTCAAGTTGAAATGTTACTAAAAATGATAAAAAATCATTTGATCATTTTTCGAAGTTAAGCTCACTTCTTAATTATAACAGATGCAAATAATCGTCCCAACTTTGCTCATTTGAAGCGCGATAATACTGAGCAGAGAGTTTTATAGGATCGTTAATTATTCATTTGAATTTCGAAGGAGCACAAAAAGCTTTCGAGACGGAGTTTAGTAGATTTCAATGAGAACGGCGAATAAACTCATCTATGCTTTATGGTGCATATGTGAAATGTATTATTCAGTTTGATCACAGGGATTATATTATGAAACCCAAATTATGAAACCCAATTTTCTTCTATTCCATGAGAAATTCATAAGAATTATTTAGTTAAATTTCTAAATGTGCGAATATCCTGTTTCTCCTTTTCTAGACTAGAAGGTAATACAGTGCTATAAAAATGATCTTGTCAATTATCCTCAAGCCTCTAACGTTATTATTCTTTCTTCATCTCGGGAATGTGAATTAAGTTTATTAAAGTTTCGCACGTTCGCCGCATAAAAATATATCACTGCCGAGTTTTTCTTTCACTTCGCAATCACCATTATTTTATGTCGCACCAACTTCTTTGAACTCCTCTTCAACTGGCACCGGTGGTAAGTAGTAGAACCATTTCTGCAGTCAGACCTCATAAGTTTGCGACTCAGCTTCCATCCCAAGCTATTTGCTTTTTCACTTCTGTTGAATTACCATCGAGATATCGAGAATACTTTAGCGAAAAGTGTATACTGCTATTTGTGGTACACTTTCGAAAAGATATTTTATTGGTATATTTTTTTATTACATGGTGTCTTTGCAAATTAGAGGCAATTCCTTATTTTACCTCGCATGAAATTTTTTTTATATTTACTGTACTAGGTAACTCTTTTCTAAATTCTAAATACTTCTTTGCTTCCTCATAGGGGAAGCTTTGTTTTCGATACATTTTCTAATATATTTAAAATCGTTTAATTAAACTTTCCTCACGTGATAAATGTCTTATACAACATGATGTATGTGTATGTGTATGTGTAGATGTGTGTATGGATGTCTCCATTTTTTGTCGCCCTATTAACTTAAAGACAGTTGTAGATAAATTGATGAAATTTGTAGGGTATATTGGAACCACTAATATCTCAAAACGTGCCAAAGGATTTTTCAAAATATTGAATTTTAAAATTTTTATGTAGATTTTGAATTTTTGTAAAATTGATTTTTCGACTATAACTTCTCAAATAATGAAAATTCAAAGCTTATGTAAGGGAAAGAAAGATTCCTTTCGTCGAAACGAATTTTAAGAAAATTATGATTATTTTTAATTTTGAAAATCGTAATGAGGAAGCAAAGCCCGTGTGGAAAAGCCGGTTGGGGCCCAAGGGGGCCTCAGTTGATTTGCCCAACTCCCAATTAGCGTTCCCGATCACAGCCCAACAAATGCCCAACTACTAATTGGATTCTAGTCGGGGTTGTAACGCTAAGTAGTGCTTATGCCCAAAATGGGGTTACCGTGTTAATGCCCGATGAATTTGAATATGATAAATTATTAAAATTTCATCATAATTCGTCACAGGACACAATCCAAATTACAACTAAAATACTATTTTACTAATAAAAATATTACATTTCAAGATTTTTTTACAAATAGGGTTGACCAGTTGGGCCTAGATTGGCGCCCAAATAATCATTGGGCTTAATTGGGAAGATTTCCACACGGGAGTGCTCAAAAATGAGCACAAAAAAATATAAATATAGTTAAATGGAACACCCGAGATCGAATTCACAGCTAGTTTTTAATACCATTAATTTCAATATTTTGCTGTATAAAAAGCTTTATAAACAAACATTTCACAAATTTTATAAATAAGGCTAGCTTCAATAATTTTGATTATATTCTCAAATATTCTCCAATATTTTCAAAAGTGTTCGAATGAGTCAATTAAAATAAAAAATAATATAAATTACATGTGTTTGACAGTGTGAATCATTTTACTATTTCAACGGAACCTTGAATTTCTAGCTTGTAATCTCTTCCTAAATACTGTACATGTGCTGGGAAATCTTTTTCTTGCAGCCTTTTAAATTTTATATTTTCAGGGTCACATTTTGATGGTCTGCACGCCATCAAGCAATAAACTTAGCATCTTTCGACCACTAGTTAAGGAACCTTTAAGACTGGTCCATTGACTAATCGGCACGCACAAGCCATAAGATAATCCTCCCGCAATAAACTTGATTACCTGTCCCTTTTTGGCAACGTTGGAATCTAGCACTTAAGTCTCAGCACTACTTTTTGGATACTAATTCGTCAGTCTAAAACCACCCTTGAACAGAGTACGACCGGGTTTGTACTTGTACCCTGTTTCGCGTACTTAGAACATTCTAGTTTAACCA
>UCOH01006209.1:0-36029 GCA_900474275.1 Synergus japonicus
ATATAATATAATATAATATAATATAATATGTAAAATAATATTTAATTATATTATTTTTTTTTAACTTTTCTATCTATTAAAGTTTATCGAAGGGAAAATTTTTTAGCGAAGCGAACGAGGCCCAGATAAAATAACAATAAAAGCTATCATTTTTTCTATTGTCTGCATCTAATCATATTCTGATTTGTGATGTAACTGCAATTGTCATTTTTGCAAAAATATTTTTTAAATGCACCTTTACTTTTGAACTGAGAAAGATATTAAATCTAATAAAAAATTGAAAGCAGAAATGCCGAAAAAATAAATACCAAATTATCTTATAAAATAAATTATTATTATTTATCAAATTATATAATTTCCAAATTATACAACAATTAACAAATTACTAAATTCCCCAATTTCTTTTAATTCTCGAAATTTAAATTTACCCAATTACAAAACTGTGGAAAATGATTTTAATTAATTCGATTATAGTAAACAGTCATAGAAATTTTCGTCGTTTCTTTTTTATTGTAATATTTTTTTCACAACAGAGCAGGAAAAAAATTTTAATATCGAGGATTTTATTTTTACTTTTAATTATTTCTTATGAAAATGAAAATATTGATTTTTTAATAGAAAATAAAAACGGATGTGGTTTGGCGACTTTTTGTAGTTCGTATATAATTTCAGTTGCACAATGATTCATCAGAAACCTTTTTAATGAACCCGAGTAGACCCGAGATCATTGGAGAAATGTTGAATACCTTTTATGTGACGCAATTTTTCTATTACTTCAATTTAACTTCGATAATTAATATAATTATTAATAGATTAAAATAATTATTTATTACTTAATATAATTTATTAGTATTTAAATTAAAATATAATTATTATAACTCGAATTTAATTCGCAGTTCAATCTTTAAAAAAGTATTTTTATGACAAACTATAGCAAAAGTAAAATACTAACATCTCTGCTGCCATATAAGGAGAGAAAAATTATTTCTTATACTGGAAATTCAAGTTAGGAAATTCCAGTCAAGGATAACCAGAATTCTCTCTCTCTCTCTCTCTCTCTCTATCTTAACATTATTTAAATTCCTATCACAGAATAGAATAAAATGAAGGAAAAAATAATTTAAATTAATAATTAACGAATAATTAAGTAATAATTAATTTATATTTATATTAAATCCCTTTATAAATTATTTTAAAAGTTGACATTTCAAAATATGTGAAAATTTATAATTAGAAAAAAATGTATATTAAAAATCACCTGTTGTGGATGCCAGGTATGTTTGAAAAAAATCTTGAAGCATTTCATGATCCTCTTTTTCCAATGAATTCAGAATCAAAAATTCTCATTTTCCTATTTTCTTCACAAAATATACTTTCATTCACTCTTTTCACTTTCTCATAATTTCGCAAAAGTCTTTTCATTCAAAAAAACGTCATTTTTTGAAACTCTAATCACACTTGTTATCACAGTAAATTAATGACTCATTAATTAGAATAAAACTTTTCTAATTTCAATAAATAATTTTCTAAATTAAAGTAAAAATGTTTTTGGAAAAAAGTAATACTTTTTCGAAAGGTAGGATCCCACCTTAAAAGACGATCGAAAGGTGGAAACCCGAAGCCATTCGAGGAAAGAATCGTACTGAGCAATAATAATCTAAGTTGGAAGAGCAGGGATTAAACTCGAGCTTATAGTTCAGTAGAGGTGGTAAAACACCTTACAACTTTACTCGGATGAATTGTAAGCTTTCTTTTTACAAGAAATATTCTTTTGTGCTGCATTTAAAGTTTGCAAACAATTAATTGCAAATAACATTATCAAAGCAGAATAAATAAAAAACCATTATTCAGTGATTCTGCGAAGAAACCATATTTTGAGATCCAGATGTTTTTTCTCTATTGAATATATTTTTATTAAAAAATGGATTTTTTTTTGTTATTACACTTGAAACTGAATTTTTTTAAATAAAAAAAATATGTGCCTGGGCTGAAACCTCAGAGCCTCCACTTTTTATACTTTTAGCTCGATCCCAGTTCAAGGTAATTTTTTTTTTACTTAAAAAAATTATTTTGATGAGTAATAATTCCGAAAATTAATTTTTCAATCAATATAATTGAACCAGTAAGGGACGATTAGAGTTAACACATTTTATTTATATTTGAAAAGATTTTTTTTAACAATTTATATAAATTATGGAGATGTGTAAGAAAACTAAATATATAATTTAAAATATTTACAGTATAAATTATAAAAATTTTGTAGGGGGGTAATTATTTAAAATAATATCACAATCAGCACCAGATTTCAACTTGGATTACTAGAAGTATTGTAATCGGATGATAGTATATTTGATAAATGGTCCAGCGAAAAATGATCTAAAATAAATAAATTTTGATTGCATGATTTCTTTTTTTAAAGGGAATTTTTAAATCTAATAAATACAAGGGGAATTTTAATTTATTTTCTAATATTGAAATCCTTAAAAGATAATTCGGGGATTTCCTTCTCATTTCGGAATTCTGCTTTTTCGATGGAAGAATTCGGACTTCCTTTATGTTGCAGCCACATTTTCCTGAAATAAATTTTAATCATTATTATTTTACACTATATTTTTTGTGTAAAAATAATTTTGTAAATTTTAAGAACGTTCGACACAAGTGTTCAGTTCAAAATTCAATTCTCCATTTTACTCAATGAAAATTATAGATAAATATTTTTTCGCTCTGCAGCACTAATATTTTTTCAAAAATAAGACTGTGTACAGAGCAAAAAAATATTTAATTTCAATGCTTTTTGCCCAAAACGAAGAATTCAAAATCTGAGTTCAAAATTGAATATTTTCATTTTAGTTAAAAAATATTTGAATTAGACATTTTCTCGCTCTGTACGCATAATTCTAGTTAAAAATTGATTAAATCTACAGAGGGAAAAAATTCCAATTTTAATGTTTGTTGAGTAAAATGAAGAAATCGAATTTTTAGATTAGAACACCCTTAAATTTAAATATAAACTTACATTTCCTCGATTTTAGATTTCTCTCCTTGCAATTGACCCACAACTGTCCCTCGTTCTGTATTCATACACCAGCCACATAATCCCAATTTTTTTCCTTGTCTCTGAGTATACTAAAAAATTAATTTCATTTTTATAAAACGAAAAATTGTAATAAATTTTCAAATAAGGAATATTTTACCGCCAGTCGGTAAAAAAATTCCTCTACTAAAGTTCGGTTCGTCGGTACATGTAAATATGTATTAGGTGAGGTCGGTAAGGAAGAACGAGATCTTATGTACAAAATTGATTGACAGCAAAATATTGACAGTCTTCCAAAGATATTTTTGCTGCACATCTAAAACCGTAAATTCCACTTCCTTAGTAATAGAAATTATCCACTCACCTTTCTAAAGCAAACTCCTAAAAAATAGAGACCAGAAATATAATTGCATTCACCTCAAAACCGATAATGTAATTCAGAAATTCAAATAAATACGTACTGAATAATATATACAATATACTTACCTTGGACTCTTCCATACACTTCGAAATCTAAAGCCACAAGAGTTGACATTCCGAGGCTGTCAATGAGTACAATTTTCAACGAAATTAGTACAAGAACACTAAGGCTATAAATTAATAATCGCAGTACTCTTGGACTTATCATAAAGCTTTTTGCGTAAGTGGGAACTGTCAGAATTTTCTTAAAATTTAGAGCAGACGTAAATACGCATTTAATATTTATCTTTGCAGTTATCGACACTAGATAGCGCTGGCGGTCCAAAAAATGTAAATAAAGTTTGAAGCGTTTGACGTTTGAAGGAATTAGATTAATCTTGTCTTCTTGTGGAAGTGTTTTGGAATTCAGAGGTTACCAATTAATGTTATTGGATTAATTAGCAACTTGAATAAATTGAATAATAACGAGAGAATGGAAATTTGAGGTTTCCGGTTGGTAATGTCAATTTGCAGTAACGTAGCCGTTTTGGAGCATATTATAAATTCCGGCTTTTTATTCAAGTTTAGACTAAACAAAAATATCTTTTTACTAAATGATGTTGTAATGACAATATTCTTTTCTTCTTACAGAAACTTGATGGATAAATTAAAAGAAATTATATAATTGTCACAGGAAAACTTTACCAAGGTGAGGTTTTTTCTTTTGCAATTTTAAAAATAAACAGAAAACATCTGGACAAGACTAGGTATAAACAGCTGAGAAAACAAAGTAGATGACGAAAATCTAAATCATCAAAATCTATTATTTACAACCTAGCAATAACGTATTTGTCTTCAATCGACAAACGAGAAGTTATTTATTTTCATCTCACAAATCAAATCCCCAATATAACTATTCTGGAACAAAAAGGTAATAGTGTTCTATAGAGCTTTGTTTCAGAACTGTTATAGAGTCTAGAATAGGTATGTATTAACATAATTACCTAGGGTACCTAGGTTGGCCATTTACATGTTATAAATGCCCTTTTTAATACAATATAATACTTTTCCAGAACCATTCAAGCCAGATAATCCTGGATTTTGGAATCCCTGCAGAAGGTCCGAAAAATACCTTCTGGGAGATTCCTGTACCTGCGTGTCGTACCTGGTTGACCGGCTGCGCAGAAGTCTATTGCGCTTCTGTCTGGAGTGTCTGGACCAATCGTCATTCAGCTTTCCGTTCCTTCGTAAAGAGTTACCGCAACGTGCTCGGTCCATTGTGTCAAAATAAAAGGCAGTATAAGACTGTATGTCTTCCCCACTACTCTCCGTAGTCCGCAACTTTGTCAGTCTCGAATCACACGCAGTGCGGGTTGGTCGTGTGCACTTCTCGTGAAATCCAAGGCTCTTGTTTTACAAAGCATATTTTCAACTTGAGCAACGAGAAGAGACGTTCGTTGTTTCTCCCTCGAGTCCAGGTCACGACTTCTTTTCTCCACAATCGATCCGTCGAACTGTCAACCGTGGACGCGATGCGTCACAAAAACGTGGAACACACTGAACGAAATACGAAACTTGCGATTTGTTGAAATCAACAAATTCATTTCTTGTGTATAGTGGAATCTGAGAGACACTCAAAGGTACATATAACAAGTGCATAAGGTTCCGTTACATTATCTACGACTCGGTAATTCCAAGAGTGAGTTCCCTGTGTCTTGTGTTCAATTATGAGGTGAGGACAATGTTGCTGAGAATTTTGGATTAAAAATTCACTTTGCAAAGTGATTTTGTAAAAAAGGAAAAGTAGTTTTAACAGTAAAGTAGTGGAGAGGTCTTTATAGAGCTGGTGAAGTGGTTCAAGGTTACATTTAGGGTTTCGACCTTCATGAATGAGTTGTTTCAAGTTTAAGGGTTTTGGAGCCAAGTACCAATCTAATAACTCTGTTTCTTCATTTTACTCAACAAATATTAAATTTGAAATTTTTTCCTTTCGTGGGATTAATCAATTTTTGACTAGAATTATGTGTATAGAGCGAGAAAATATCTAATTAAAATATTTT
Source organism: Synergus japonicus (assembly GCA_900474275.1). Classification (NCBI taxonomy): domain Eukaryota; kingdom Metazoa; phylum Arthropoda; class Insecta; order Hymenoptera; family Cynipidae; genus Synergus; species Synergus japonicus. The sequence goes on from UCOH01006209.1 coordinate 5,494, forward strand.
TTAAGTAAAATGGAAATATTGAATTTTGAAGTTAAATTTTGATTTCTTCGTTTTATGCAAAAAGTATTGAAATTAAATAGTTTTCCGCTCTGTACGGAGTCTTAGATTTGAAGAAAGATCAGCGCTACAGAGCGAAAAAATATTTATTTATACTTTTCGTTGAGTAAAATGGAGAATGGAATTTTGAGTTTAAGACTTGGGTCCAACGCCCTTAAGAGAGATTTGTTGACTGATTTTGAGACGATGAGAATCTGAAAAGAAGAATCCTATTGAAAGAGTTGAAGGAAGGATTTAGGCATAATTAAGATTTGAAGATTTAATTATTTTTATAGTTTTATTTTATATTATGATTTTATTGTGTTTTAAAAGCTCGTAAAACTTGCAAGAATATTACTTATAAAAATTGGAAACTTAAATATTGATAATTCATAGCAATGGGAAATTTAAGTGAGCTACTGAAAACTGAATAGATTATAATAAAATGCAGGACTACCAATCAAAAGATTCAATTCTATTAATCAAAAGCTAATATTTTATCTGAAAGGCTATTAAGATTGTTACAAAACTTTATCTTGAAAGAGAAGCAGAATTTGTAGACTAAAGAATCAGCCAAACACAATTGATGACGTTAATAGAAATAAGTTAAAGTTGACAATAGATTTATTACTATAAGAAGAATATTTGAAATGGAAGTTATTCCAAAAACAGTAATCTAGACAAAAAGGTGCATGTTTAGTAGAAAAAAATTAAATATGAAACTTAGCACGTTATATTATAAAAATAAAAAAATTCAAAGTTATAAGAAAGCAAATGATAAAGAAATAACTTAAAGCACATGATTAATAGACTTTTTTATTTTTAAATTCTTATAATGATAATAGAGTTTATAAAGTATTTTGACGTTAGATTATTATTATTTTAGTTTTTAGGTGATCTTAAAGTTTAGAAAATTGTGCAACTTATTGAGACTATAGATTTGAGTTACTTACATTTTATTTCGCAATGGTAGAGGTAAAAGGAACATAAAGATAAGGTGTATTACGAGATTGCAGGCAACTGTCGACTATGAAGTATTGGCTCTATTTTTTTCAGTTATAGCTATACAATTCCGTTAATTTATATTAATAATTTATGTAGAGGTTCATAGAGAGGCAAATTCGTTTTTTTAAGAGAAGGCTGAATGTTTTTTTTTTTTACTGAAGGCTCAAAACATATTCCAGCTTGTCTCTTTCAAGAAGGAAAAATTATAGTAACATTATGCAGTCCATAGTTCATGAAAAAAGACACAGGATCATTAAACTTGGAATACCGAAAGAGATTTTGAAAATAAAATTATCGACAGCATTTTACCGCTGTTACAATTTAATTAATTCTGCCCTTTATTTAAAGTATTTTCGTCATTTTTAGAATTCTAACGATGGTAGATCCAGAGGAGGAGCTTTCCTAAGGACATTCACAACATGTGTGTTGCATAATCTTCACGCGGACCGGTGAAGAGTTCCAAAAAGCGTTCTCTCGCCGGCAAGAATCTGCAAGAAGACTTAAAAAAACAGAGAGTAATTGAAATATCCGGAAGAGAATATTACCTAAATATTGACTCAAATGATTTGGTGGATGCTCCAAACTCACGCAAGTTAAACTTTCTTGATGAACAGGAACAAAAAAGACTGACTTTGTGACTATCAGGTGGTGCTAAATGGAATAGAAAATTCTGGGACATTTTAAAACCACTAAATACTTTCTTCAGACTTGTTACTAGTCGTTGGATAAGCTTTTGAATCGACGATTTGAAAGGGTTGAGTGATTTTTATTTTCAAAGTGTGTCAAAGTACTACTAAAGGAATAATGACGGCAATGCTGGTTTCTGTGGCGGAATTATCCAACATTTTCTCCGTCCTTGCTGTTCTCATTTGCTTCTGTGGAATCGTCCTCTTCATCATGAGGTATTTATTGCGTTTTTTTTTTCATTGGGTTGGAGTAAATCACTTTTTACAACAAATGTGTGATTATGGTTCTACTTTTCACTTTCTAGGGAATAAAAAGTATTTGTATTCCCTAGGAAGTAAAAAGTACTTTTTAAAGGCGTTGAATTCAGGTTTTATTTTCAAAATTCGATTTTGATCAAATATTAAATTTGGAATTTTTTTCCTTTGTACAATTAATCAATTTTTAACTAGAATTATGCGTACAGAGCGAGAAAATATCTAATTCAAATTTTTTTTAAGTAAAATGAAAATATTGAATTTTGAAGTTAGATTTTGAATTCTTTGTTTTATACGAAAAATATAGAAATTAAATATTTTATCGCTCTGTATGCAGTCTTATATTTGAAAAAAGATTAGAGGTATGGAGCGAAAAAATATTTATCTATAATTTTCGTTGATTAAAATGGAGAATGGAATTTTGAGCTTAACTTAATCGCTATCTGTTTCTCCCTAAGATTGATAGGGAATAAATAATTAAATATTTTTAAAATAATATTTAAAAAATAGTTTTTTAATGTAAATATATCGCTGAGTTTGTGGAAATATTTATAGATTATGATTAAGACATTTCAGAATTTAATCCTTATAAATATCTTAAAGATAAAACTGCAATTTCAGTCTCATGAAAATGATAATGAGCTCTCGATTGATTAATACATCGAACTATGTAAAGTCGAGAACCTTGTCCTGCGCAATGAATCGTGAAACGTGGTCTGGATTATTATTAAATTATCTAGAAAACTCGAATCTGGTTGATCCAGTTTTAATGATTGAAATTTCTTTGATCCAAAATTTTTAAAATCTAAAGACGATAATTGAAACCATCTAAGTATTTTAGTATTTATTGAAGTTATTTGCGGCAATGCATACAGCCTTTTTTTGAAATTGTAAATTATAAATTTCAATTTGAAATTAAAAAAATCAAATTGTGATGATGCATATAAACTGAGTTCTCAAGGTTTATGAATTGGAATTTTTTTTTTCCATTGTAAACCGTTTTGAACTATCGTTCAAGGTCATACTTATTGGCCTCAACCTTAAAGCTCTAAAGATAACAAATTTATTAGCACCAGCATGTAAAATTCCTCAGCTAAAAAGTACCAAAATTCCAAACTGACAAATAGAGGTGGTACAATAATTTTTCAAAGATAATTATTGATATATCAAATAATGACGAGGCGACAAATTATTGACTTTTTAGATTCGAGAGTGTATTTTTTATTTGAATACACCTAGGAAGTGTCCTATAGATCTGCATTTTTTCAAACGACGATTTTTTATTAATTATTTGATTAGGGGCGTTGGAGGGGAGTGTTAAGCTCAAAATTCCATTCTCCATTTTACTCGACGAAAATTATGGGTAGATATTTTTTCGCTCTGTAACGCTAATCTTTTTTCAAATACAAGACTGCATACAGAGCGAAAAAATATTTAATTTCGATACTTTTTATATAAAACGAGGAATTAAAAATATAAGTTCAAAATTGAATATTTTCATTTTCCTTAAAAATATTTGAATTAAATATTTTATGGTTCTGTACGCATAATTATTATTAAAAATTGATTAATTCTACAGAAGGAAAAAATTCCAAATTTAATATTTGTTGAGTAAAATGAAGAAATCGAATTTTTAGATTGGAACTTGGTTCCAACACCCTTAATGAATTAATTAATCAATTGAATAACTGTTTTTTATTTTTTGAAAGACAACTCTTTTTTTATTTACGTAGAAGTAATATATAAATTATAAATAAGGAAATAAACACGAATATGTTTACTATCGAATGATTGTTTTTTTGTCTAATTTCGGTATAAACATGGGTTTTTCACGGCATTTAATTCACAAATTAGAAAGCAATAGATGCAAATACCTAAACAAGTTTTGAGAGTCGAGAAAAACAAATTGCGGTAAATAAAACTTGTTAAAATTCAAGATAAAGTCAAAATTAGCCTAAAGCGTCTGGTCGATTCGAGGCCTGAACTACTTGGCAACGAAATTTAATTGGCAATTTATCGTCGGTAAGATTAATTAAAGTCTTTTTCGTCGACTATCCAGTAAACAAGCTACTATATTTAAATTTCAATATTGTAACAATATTTTTAATGTAGGCGAATATGTAGAATAGAATTTTTCAAAATATGCAGTTTACCACTTTTTTGCAAATCTTATTTCTGCTATTTGAGAAAACTTTCGAACTTTTTATTTGTCCAATTTAAAATTTTAAACTTTCAAGCTTCTCAGCTTTTAAAGATGTGAAGTTTAAATTGAAAAAGTTGAAGTCATTGAAATCCAGTCTTGCATACTACTAAAATAAAATTTTAAATTAATATTTTTCACATCCCAGGAAATCTTAAAAGCTTTTGGATTTAGCTTGAGTGCTCTTAAATTAATTGAAATTTAATTTTAAATTATCTTAAGTTTCCTTAAATTATTTTTAATTGAACTAGAGTATTTTGGAATTCCTTGGAACTATTTTGCATTTTTTAAAATCTTTTAATTCTTTTGAATAATTTTGAGTTCTATGGAATTCTTTTAATCTGAATTCTTTTAAGCCTGAAATTATTTAAAATCAAAATGGAATTTTTTGCTGATAAATAAAAATTACAATAGGTTTCAGATTTTCGGTATTGTTAGATTGTTACACTTTCGATAATATACTCGTTTCGAGTAGGATAATTGCATTGCACTATGTTAAGTTATGTAATCGATTACCGAACTTTCGTAACTGGCTGACAAACCTCTTTTTCAAGTCGGTTCCCGTATAATTTCAAGAAAGGTCTACCTCAGTCCTTCTTTCTATTTTCAGGCTTGTCTTACATCTATTCAAAATAATTCTCATTGAGAGAGTATTTTTACGCATTGAAAATTAATTAAGTAATTAAAGAAAATAAAGAAAAAAAGACGAAATTATTTGATTAAATTAAATATAACTGGATTAAAATTGATTGAGGACTTCTGGAAATCAATTTGAATTCTAAAAATTTGAAGTATAAGTGTTTTTTACATAAATAATTTATATTTTTTCAGGAATATGATGGTTCTTCGTGTTCATGGGGACGACTTAATGTTTGGTGGGACAGGCGGAGTAATTACACATTCTCCACGAATCCCCCAAATGAAAATGATGAAAGTCCACATTCCGTTTACCTTCAAACTTCACGAGAGTTTCAAGAGCAGTTACACAGGTTAGTAAATGTAAATTTTATTTGCTAGCCTTGCAGTGATAAGATAGGAAGAATAATAAAAGAGAAGTGCGATACGGTCGAAATAAACTCAAGCAATGAAATTAACTTCTTTCCTTTCGGATAAGTCAAAATATCCAATAACGATAGTTTTCTCAGAAAATTGCTCGCTGATATAATGAGGAAAAATTTATTTAAGGGTGTTGGAGCCAAGTTTTAGTGTAAAAATTCGATTTCATCATTTTACTCAACAAATATTAAATTTGGAATTTTTTCCCTCTGTAGAATTAATTAATTTTTAATTAGAATTATGCGTACAGAGAGAGAAAATATCTAATTCAAATATTTTTTAAGTAAAATGAATATATTGAATTTTCAATTCTTCATTTTACGCAACAAGTATCATAATTAAATATTTTTTCGCTCTGTATGCAGTCTTATAGTTCAAAAAAGATTAGTGCTTCAGAGCGAAAAAATATTTATCTATAATTTTCGTTGAGTAAAATGAAGAATGGAATTTTGAGCTTAACACTTGGGTCCAACTCCCTTAACTTAATGAAATTAATTTCTTTCTTTTCTGATAAGTCAAAATATCTAATAATGATAATTTTCCCGCCATGAAGGTCTTGGATCTAAGCTCGAACTTCAAAATTCGATTCTCTCATTTTACTTAACAAATATTTACAAATTGGACGAAAATTTCTATAGAAATAAATAATAATGAGAAAAATATGGAAAGTATCTGGGAATTAAAGAAAAATGATTATTTTTGAAATTGGTAAGGACCATAGTAAAGTAGCTTCGAATGTAGGTTATCGACTTGTTTCGAGAAGTCGATGAATTTGTATGCAGGTGTGATTGAAGTCGAATTACGAAACTTCTCACCTTGACCGCCTGCCAGGTCAAAATACTTTATATATATATATTATATATGTGCTACGTAATCTGGCTAATCTCTTTTTCATTACCGTTTATCACTCGACCCAAATCACCCCACGAGTTTAATTTTCAATCAGCAGACAATTTTCCGAAAATTTGAATAATTATATACGTATATATATATCTCTCCAATTCTCAGTGGGTTGATGGGATGATTAGACCTGGGATAATTGCGAAATAGCGATTGGTTGATTACTGAATATTAAAGTTCTATATATAGAACGATTATATATATGAATCTAGTATATATACATGAACCTAGTCAGTACTAATAATTTAGTAGTGTGGATACTCGCAATCGAATTAAAAAATCCCTAGAGGCGTTAAAATACAATTTCGAAATTTATTTAACGTCGAGAGAAAAAACTTCTGACGTTAATCCCTTTCGCAATTCAAACAGTCTTTTATTTTTTGTTGAGAGCAATCTCAAGAAACTGTTGCGAAAATTCTAGATTTTTGCGAATTCTTTTTTTACTTTGTAAGATTGAAAATTAATTTGAATTTGATTGAAAATCAACGAGATTTTCTGATAGTCACATTGGGTTGAAGTTTCAGACGTCTAATAGTCGAAAATTTTTATTTATTTTTTTTTTGTTGCATATTTTGGATTAAGAATATGGAAAAAAATTACGAAAATCATTTTATTTTGATTTATTTACTAGTAGAAATTTACCTGGCGTTGTACGGATTTTTAAGAAATTTTAAGGGATTTTATAGATTTTAAGTGATTTTTGATTGATTGATTTGATTTGATTTTTGATTTTAGGGAATTTCAAGATATCTTAGGAAACGTCAAAGGATTTTTAAACGAATTCAAACCAGTTTAAGGATTTTCAAGAATTTTCACAAGATTTCCAGAGATTTTTATAAGAGTTTGACAGAGTTATCAAAAGGATGTTTTAGAGATTTTGAGAAACTTCTGTAGAATTTTAAAACATTTTAAATGATTTTAAGACATTTTAAGGAATTTATATTCTAATGTGGAGTAAATCAAATAAAATTCCTTAAAATCCCTTAAAATTACTTGAAATTCTTTAAAAACTTTTAAATCTTCTGTAAGTGTCTTAAAATTGTATAAAATATATAAAAATTCTTTAAAGTTCATTAAAATCTCTTGAAATATCTTGGAATCTCTTAACATTCCTTAAAATTCGTTAAAATCAGTAAAAATGTCTTGAAATTTTGTGAAATCTTTTTAAAAAAATCTATTGATAGCTCTTTTCAACTCTTTCAAAAATCCCTTTAAATTCCAAAATCAATAAAAATCTCTTATAGCATCTCTTAAATTTAATTAAACTTACTATAAAATGCTTGAAATCCTTTTATAACTTTTGAACTCTTATAAAATCTTTTCCAAATTCTTCTAAATTCTCTAAAATTGATCCTAGTAAATAAATACAAATTTTGGGTTTTGGGAATAGTGGAAACTTTTTCTTTGTTATTATTCCAATAAATGTAAAAAAAATCAGCAGACTAGACGTCTGAAACTTCAACCCAATGATAGTCACTTATAGTTTCTGATAGTCACATATAGTCAGCTATAGTCAAATTAATTCATGAATAATTAAAAATAAAAATTAAATTAATTAAATTTAAATTAAATCAATTAAAATAATTAATAATTTAATTCATTGATACTATTGATACTATTGGAAGTCACTGATAGTCACAGACAGTCACGGATAGTAATTTTTAATCAAAATTTGAGATTTAAAAAAAGGAAAATCGGAAAATTCTGTTAAGCTTTTATAGATGCACAGTCCAAAAATCAAATTTCGATTAATAAATTCATATCCGATTTCTCGGTTGACTGTGTAGGCGGCTAAGTATGTGTTCTGATTTATCCAGTCGTTTGACGTTTGTCTTTTGATTAATCACGACACGTATTTCTTGCATGTGTGTTTGACATCGAGGCTAGAGAACGGAAAATAATAGGCGTATATTCGCACACGAGCCCGATGAATCACACTTTAATGAATTCGTCGAGGACCTGCGAATGTCGAGAACACACCTCAAATCAAAATGAATAACCAAAATTAATTGCATTTCAAACGACAGTAGTAAAATATTATATTTACTTGAAAGGATTTTCAACTCGAAATCTTTCAATAAAATTTTTTTCCAAATAACAATAGTAGTTTAAATGAAATTTCTCTCTGTCGTCATTAAAAATTGATTAAAGTTGTAAAAGATAGTAAAAAATAATTAAATTTCCGAAATTTCATTGCGTGAAGCAATTAAACGATTATTTAATAAAGTATGACCTTCAGGTGTAAATTCAGAATCTCTAATATTGAATATTGAATGAACCACTTATCAACTTCTGACGCATCTTATTTCTAAACAAAACCACTCAAAGAAATATTTCAAGCTATTGAAATTGTGCAACAATGTACAGTGTTTTCCAGTTTCGTGTGTTATTTATTTTTTCCGTTTGAGATTCAATCACGATCATCTCTTCATTTACGGAAGTTTCCTAATTGCGAATTAATTTTTTCGCCGATAGAACACGTACGCAGAAAATTTTTTCCTGGTTTATTGAACTCTTCTTGATCTTTAGCTTATTTTTGTAGTGAAATTTAAGGGCAGTGGAACTTGAGGGATTTAAAAAAAATTCACTTGTGGGTTAAAATTTTAATAAATTAAAAAAAAATTTTAATTCAAATAAATCGTCAGGATACTGTAAGTACCTCTAGGCCCTTTTACCTTTCCCTAAACTGTGAAGTCGTTCTCACCCACGCTTGTAATTTCCCTTATTGTTAATTGTCTACGTCATACGAGATGTCCTATACAATTTTATTATCTTACTACCTCTAGGTGTCCACTTAATTATGGTCTCCCTGGGCCTACTATAAAACAATATTTGGAGATAGCTCCGCCCCGACAAATCCTAATTACTTAATTTTTCGGAGAAAACCCAAAAGACTTATCCTTATAATCTAAATTTATTACTACGACTTTCCCCACCTACAATTATTTTCAAGAAAAACTGAAAATATTAATATATTAATAATATAATAATATAATATATAATATTATAATATTTATCATATTAATACACACTATTAACTATTTTTAAATTTGCAATAATATTCCAGGGTGGCCACAAGTCAGGGAAATCAGGGAAACGTCAGGGAAAATAAAAATTGACATTTATTTAGAAGAATTTTAAAGGTCTGCATGAAATTTGAAGAGATTTTTAAGGAAGTTTAGGGAATTCAAAGAATTTAAAGGAATTTTAGAGTTCCTTCAGAAATTTTAAAGGATTTCACGAAATTTTTATGATTTTCTAAAGATTTTATGGAATTTTGAAGTTTTTTAAAATTATAAAAGTTCTTTTACGTATTTTAAGGGATTTAAAAGTTTTTCGTGGAATTATAAAGGAATTTCTGGAACTTGTAAGAATTTTAAGAGATTTTGACATTTTAAAAATTATTTTAAGGAATTTTAATAGTTCTAATAGAATTTAAAAAAATTGTAAGTCATTTTTGATTTTTAAAAGATTTTTTGAGATATTTTATTTCAAGAGTTTTTTTTAGAGATTTTAATGAACTTTAGGGAATTTTCAAAAACTTAACGAGATTGTTATGACTAGTAAAAGATTTTTTAAACTAATTGTAAAGAATTTCATGAAATTTTATGAAATCTATAGATTTTTATAGAAATTTCAAAAGATTTCAGCGAATTTTAAGGGGCTTTAATAGGTAAGGGATTTCAGTAGGTTTCCATTAATTTTAAGAGATTTCTGTGCATTTTAAGACAATCTAAAAATGTTTTATGGAATTTTGAAGTATTACAGAAAATTTTAAGTGTTTTTTTAGGAATTTTAAAAGATTTTGAAGTTTTTCGTGGAATTTAAAGTATTTCAAAGGATTTTGAGGAATTTAAAAAATATTAGTGAAAATTAAATGGATTTCATGAAATATTAATAAATTTGAGGGGATTTCGTGGAATTTTAAAATGTTTCTAGGAATTTCAAGAAATTTCAATAAATTTTCAGAGATTCCCAAGGTTGTAAATTTTTTTTAAACTTTTCTATCAGGGAAATTTGTCTGGAAGTCAGGGAAATGTCAGGAAAATTGAAAAATTTAATTTTGTGGCCACCCTGTACTCGCATTATTTAAAATAATTTTCGTTTATTTCTCCTTTTTTTTCTTTTTCCTGGTGTAAAGTTCTATCGTTTCTCATTATGCATTGAATTTAATAAAGTGAAGCCAATTGTGTGATAATCATTAGATCATTATCAAGTAATTTAATCCTGCATAACTATTCTATGAATATCTTAAAATATTTTCCTTTTTTATTTACTCACTTGTAAATTGCAAATCAAAGCTTGACACTGAATCAATTTCGATTAATAATCAGTTTCGATTAATAATCAATCTTGATCAATAATCAGTTTCGATTAATTATGTCTGTGTAATTCGCTAGGATATTTTTATAAAAGTTGGACGGTTTTTAAAAGGATATACGTCAAAAACCTTTTTATTCCTCTCCGATGTCAAAGTTGCAATTTATAAAGTTAGATGCTGTTTTTCTAGACTCAAATGATTGATCAGTTTGCTTTTGTTACTTCCGACATTTATGCTTTTTATGTGCCACGTGTATCCATCATAATTTATAAGAGATCACTTCTGTCGTTTGATATTTAAATTTTCATTTTAGGGAAAAAACCGGTATTGGGTAATTTACTCTATTAAAAAAGTGTCAAGATACATTTGCGTTACTTTGCAATAAAAAATACCTAGTTACCATTTATTGATATTTACTACATTTGTTGAAATATCAAATTGAAAATTTCTAAAATTAAAGCTAAAGTATTAAAGTACGTTTATCTGGTCCTAAATATTGACATTTATAAAAAAATTTTCGAAAATATTATTAGATAATAATTTGATAAAAATACCCTAGTATATTTTCTTTAATCTTAGAAATTTTCAATTTGATATTCAATAAATGTACAAGTAAGGTTGCAGAGAAAAAATTGTCGGTAAGGTAGGGATCGGGTAAGTCTTACATCCTCCCCCTTTAATTAGATAAATTTTTAAACAGATAGGCATTAGCTAAAATAAAAAGTATGCGATTTTTTGGCAAATAAATAACAAATTTTTTTTTTTTCATTGCGTGTAATTTTTTAATTTTCTGTTTGCAGAATAACAGTTACTGAAAAGAAATTATACAAAAAATACAAACTAATTTAAAAAAGTTACAAGTTTGTAAAAATAGTATTTTTTACTAAAAAAGATAAGAGTAACTCATCTTTTTCAGTAACTCTAACATAGTAAGTTTCTACTTTTAACGAGTTAATATCCATAACAAAAAAAAAACTAATTAAATAAAATGCAATTACAGCATTTTTCACTCAAAAATTATTGATCAAAATTTTATCTCATTTTTTAAGTGTTTTTTCTCTTTTTTTTTTGTTTTTAGTTGAAATGCGTTGTTTCACAATGATAAATGAAAAACTGTTTTATGAACACTTTTTTTTATCTTTGTGAAGTCATTAATTATAGCCAAATTGCAGTGAATGTCAAGGCGAAGGCGAGAAAAAAATACAATTGGCAAATGCTAATTACTCGCTTGTCAACACAATAGAAAAAAAAAACACTAAAATGCAAAATGGCAATTTTTCCATTTCATTAATTTTTTTTTTTACAAGTATTGAGCAAATGGAATTTAATAAATTTATTTATTGTTTCCTAAAGTCCTTCGGTTCACTTCTGAAGAAAACTTGTATAAACTTGCATTCAAACAGTTAAATAAATCTTGGACACTTAATTAAATCATCAACATTTCAAAGTAAAATTTTATTTTCTTTAAATCAATGCTTAACCAGTTTTCAAACAGAAAAAATCTTGAGTGAGGGGTAATAAATTTGATTAATTTCTTCTTTAAGAACATAAATCGATTGAGAAAAATAAAAATAAAATAAAAATAAAATCAAAGTGAAAATTTTAAGTCATAGATAAAAATGAACAGAAAATTATTATTTTTTTTAACAAAAAATAAGTTTGTGGATATTCTCGACAGTTTTTAATGAATTTTAAAATAAAAAAACACTGAAATTCTGAAATTTAAAAAAAAGTTAGAAATTTTTACATATATCTGAATAAATAAAAGTGATCTAGTTGTAAATCTCAATTTATAATCAATATATCTTTTTTTGCTCCATTGGCAGACCCGTTAATGAATAACGGTCCTCAATTTTATTAATTAAGGTTATTACAATTGCGATTAAGTGAACGATAGTTTTTACAGTGGCAATCAATTATTTTAATGTTTGTTATTAACATCAGATCAGATTTGCCTAACTGGGGCAGAATGCCTATAAATAATTGTTATATAATGTCGAAAGAAAATTTACGTTTTAGTAAACTCTCTAGTCTCTAATCAGATTTTTATTTGCATTCCTCGATTTTCGTTTAAAATATTTTTTTCAGTGTTTGAAAGTGCCAAATATTTTACTTGTATATCTATATAGATTCGAAATGAAAAAATCTTAATTTTTTACTATTGGGTATTTTTATTTTATTAAACATTATTTGGTATTATGAACACGAAATTTTCGGGTTGAAAATTTTTGTCCAGAAAATCTTCGGGTCAGAGATTTTTGTCCCGAAAATTTCGAGTCTTCCCCAACCCGAATCGAATTTTTAAAAATGTGTTTTTTACACTTGTATAAATTACTACTGAGAAAATCCCGAAAATCCTCGGGTCAGAAATTGTTGTCCCGAAAATTTCGGGTTTTCTCTGACCCGAATCGAATTTTAAAAAATGTGTTTTTTTTACACTTATATAAATTAATATTTAGAAATTAACATTTTCTTCATAAAAGATTAACCCTACACGAATTTGACCCGAGTCCTATACAACTCGAGTCCGACCTGAACCTGAGCAAAATTATGTTTTAAATTTATGAAATAACACTTAAATGCTGCTGCTGCGTCACAGAGCAGACGGTCTGTGCTGAATGTGACGTCTGTGATGGTCTGGGAAGAGTGGGGTCGAAGCCTTGGTCGACTACCGCTAGAGTCGCAGTGCCGCTTCTTCCCGCAATCAAAGTAAAGTATTTAGGGGATATATACGAGTAGAAAACAAGACTCAGTATCGCTTCTCGGCCACATGGCTAAGATCAAAGTGTAGTATCTGTTCTTATCAGCTTGATATCTGATACGCATCCCATCGGGATGCCAGTATATCGAACTGATTTTTGGAAACAGGCGGAGTGTCTGGGGCTTGCTCCGACTCTGCCACGGGTTGCCTCTGCATTGCAGTACCGCAGTGTGCGGCCCAATAATACAATTCAAAAATAAATCCTTTTTTATTTAATTACTTCCCCATCATCGTGTGGGGGGGGCACACTTGGTTGGTGCGATCTTGTGGGGGGGGGGGGGCATCAGCAGGTGATTTGAATGTAACGGCCGGTAGTAACTCTACTCTGTGCCAAAAGTAGCATTTTCATTCAATATTAATGTATTTATTTATATTTAATAAAATTTATACTATATATTCTAAGTATATATTTTATTAACTGTTTTTTACTTCTGCAAACTGGGACAAGTGACAAAAGGGGGGATTGGTTACATTTTAGTTTACTCTCAATTCTACTGTACCTGACTAAAAGGATAATAATTATTTATTATATTACATTAATTATTTATCTTGCGTCTGGTCCTTATTAATTTATTTTTTTATTGTTTATACTCTTATAATTTTTATCTTTATTTATATATAATTCTTACTAGACCTTGAGTATTCCCTTTTTAATTATTTGAAACAAAATGGCACTCATAAGGGTAATATGGACTTGGCAGGAGCCTGGTTAATTTAAATGTGCATATTGCCCCTCTCTGAGGGAGGGGGCAATATTCCCCCCATTTTCAACCCCCCCTCTCCCTGTAAGCAACAGTAAGCATTTCCTTATCCCCCCCTCGATATTACGTAAGATTTCAATTGACCCCCCCACTGTCACATGTAAGAAACAATAAAAAATTTCCTAGAATCCCCCCTCCCCCCAAGTGCCCCCCTTACGTAATACTTGAACAGCCCCTTTGTTAAAACAATTTTTTTAAAAATTTCTTTTTTTTAACAAAAATTATTCCTGTAGGTCTACTAAAATATTTATAAACATTAGTTAACTAATTTTTAATTATTTAACCAAATACCATTTGTTGAAAAAATGTTTTTTACAAAAATTCGAGGAATTATTAATTTTTTATCGTTACGTGACATAAATTTATTTTCAAATAATATATTTTCCAACTTTTTTCTCTCCGTTTGCAAACGAGGAGGAAGTTATAAAATTATACAAAGTTGGAGAGATTTCTGCTAATTTTATTATAACAGACTGCTAGTCTGTTATTTGTTTAAATAATTAAAAATTAAATAATCAATGTTGATCAATATTCCAATAAATATTTTCGAGTTTCTCTCAATCATTCTCTCATCCGGGTTCCATCAATTGCTTCGTGAATTCCTGCGTTCGAGTCAGCTGGTACCGCTGGGCGATCGATAACGCTATATGTATATATAGATATATCACACAGTGCTTTCCGCCAGCTGACTCTTGAAGTAAACACGCGTGCCTCCACTCATTATTCTCGCACAATTCAGTATAATATTTGTGCAATTCTACTTCTAATATAGCTTCCCGAGTCTTGTATAATTTGATTTATATTTTTTTTGTAGTACTCTTCACATTTAACTTAATTATTTTTTGCGGAACCTTATTTCAATTTAAAATGAATAAAATAATTAGAGTATTTTGAAAATTAAAAAAAATTTAATTTCAAGTCAAATAACTCACGATATGAAAAAGAGTGAAAGGATGAAAAATACATCTTTTTGAACGCCCTACAGGACTGACGTAACAGTTTTTTGAATTTTCTTGAAAAATCAAAAATTCAAATTTTGAGCCAAATAACGCTTGATACAGAGAAAATTATAATTGGTCTTTAAAAGATCTACAAATTCTTCCATTACCATTTTTTATTATCAATCAATGAAGATTAGTTTTTTTTTATTATCAAAAATATTTTTAAAAAAATTTAATGAGATTTGAAAATAATATGTAACGAAAATTTTGAGCGCTTTTTTGAAAATAGATTTTTTAAGATTAATAGAACATTATAAAAATGGCTAAAGAAGAACTTGTAGATATTTCTAAGACCAATAATATGTTTCTTATCATTTTGCCTGCATCTCGCGTTATTTGACTCGACTTCATCCTCAGGGGTGGTCGAGTCAGCAAAACATCGCTGACAGAACTGGACAAGACATTGGAGACCTGCTTGATATATACTCAATTTCACATATATTTAAAATGTTCACCACACAAGATCAGGTCGTGAGAGATATAGCGCGCGCTTCCGGGGGAAGTTTCCCTCAATCGGTCGGTCCAGGGAGCTGATGCGGGACCCTCACCCTTGAAGCCGGACATTGTTGTCAGGGACGAGCGAACTAAGACTGCTACAATAATTGACGTCGCCGTCACCTGGGACAATTCTTTGACTCAATAAAGGCTTTTATATCTGTTCTTATCAGCTTGATATCTGATACGCATCCCATCGGGATGCCAGTATATCGAACTGATTTTTGGAAATAGGCGGAGTGTCTGGGGCTTGCTCCCAGAAAACACAAACATAACCTCAAACAGTTGAAATTAGTTAGTCATTGATGGTTTTTATTAAAAAATATCAATTTCCATTGAGAAAAAGCAAATATAACCTCAAACAGTCGAGTTTAGTTGGTTCTTATAAAAATTGGATGATTTTTACGTAAAAATGACCATTTCCGTTGAGAAAACACAACATAACCTCAAATAGTTGAGTTTAGTTGTTTCTCATAAAAATGGGATGATTTTTACATAAAAATATCCATTTCCGATTAGGAAACGCAAACATACCCTCAAACAGTTGAAATTAGTTAGTCATTGATGATTTTTATTAAAAAATATTAATTTCCGTTGAGAAAAATTAAACATAACCTCAAATAGTTGAGTTTACTTGTTTCTGATAAAAAGGGGAAGATTTTTACGTAAAAGTATCCATTTCCGTTGAGAAAACACAAATACAACCTCAAACAGTTGAATTTAGTTGTTTCTGATAAAAATGGGAAGATTTTTATGTAAAAATATTAATTTCCGTTGAGAAACCACAAACATAACCTCAAATAGTTGACATGAGTTATTCCTCGTTAGAATTGGATGATTTTTAATAAAAAATATCCATTTCAGTTGAAAAAATCTTAACATTACCTAAAATGACTTTAAAATGTCTGCCTTTATTAATACATTGTGCTTTTAAATTTCAAATATTCTTATTTGTATTAATATTTCTCCTCCAGTGCCATCTGCATCTGTTCTTTGTAAGAGTCGGACAATAATTATCCAGCCATTATCACTTTTTCACTAGAGGTTTACCCCCTTACGAATTGCTACTTCATTCCTGGAGATTTGTATTAGCCTGGTCAAAATACCTGTGTCGAAGTGTAGACCCTGACTCAATGTTTCAATGAAACGTTTCATTGCTCATACACTAGAAGTAGTGTAGCAACTATACCAAATTTTTTCCCGTGTACTTAACATATGTTTAAAATTTCCCACACATTGGTGCAGAGCTCAGTTTCTTAATAAATCAAGTACTGTGGGTGTCCAGTTACTTGTATTACCCATTTTTAATCACTTTCAAGACACGATTAAAATTTCGCGACGTCAACTACCAACCAGCATGGGATTGCGTCATCCGTGTCCCATCGGTATGTCTAGTGCAGTTAATGAAAGTATTTGATTGAATTAACCAAATCATCTATCTATCTATATTATAAAAAGATCTCACCGCCACCGCTACCGCCGCTCTGTCAGGAATCCATCCCCTCATAGGGTCACGTGACTTCCTTCAATCACGTGACTCCCTCTCAACCACGTGAAAACATTTGGTGAATTATAATAATTCCTGTGATAATAGCCATCTTTTTAGGCCCTCCGGAGAGGGCCTTAGGCGAATCTCCGGTCAACTGTAGCTGGTCTCAAATAGTGGGTGCAAACGACATCGACGAGGCATCCACGGAATCCCCTCTCGTTGCGGCTCTGTCGGTGACCTCCGGGTCACGTCATAGTTGTAATATAGATATAAATAGTATTAATAATAATAATAATAACTTAGGAGCTCTGGGCGAAGCCCAATCAGACGGGTGTGATGTTAAGAGAGTGAGGGCCCAAGTCTTGGTTGAGTCTGCGGCGATTGAGACCTTTGAAGATCTTAGTATTGTCACTGACGTATTTGTCTCATTCGTCGCGAAATTTTTCTTAGCGGTATCTGAAAGGAATAGTGGCGTCCAGGGGAAAGGCGGAAAGCGCAACACTCGTGTGCTGAATGAAACTGAGGCCGCCAAGAGAATCCAGAAGCTTTATCGAAAAAATAAAAGGAGGGCTATGCATGAAATTCTTACAGGTCTAAGTGTTTGACAGAGTGAATCATTTTACTAATTCAACGGAACCTTGAATTTTCTAGCCTGTAATTCTCTTCCTAAATACTGTACATCTGCTGGGAAATCTTTTTCTTGCAGCTTTCTTAATCTTATATTTTCATGGTCACATTTTGATGGTCTGTACACCTTTAAGCAATAAACTTAGCATTTTTCGACCACTAGTTAAGGAACCTTTAAGACTGGTCAATCGGCTAATCGGCACGTCCAAGCCATAAGATAATCCTCCCGCAATAAACTTGACTACCTCTCCCTTTTGGCAACATTGGAATCTAGCATTTTTAAGTCTCAGCACTACTTCTTGGATACTAACTCGTCAGTCTAAAACCACCCTTGACCAGAGTACGACCGGGTTTGTACTTGTACCCTGTTTCGCGTACTTAGAACATTCTAGCTTAACCACTCACTTGTAACTTAGTCTCTAACTTTGAATAAACAATTTTTATATGAATGATACAATTTTAATATAGCACCTTTACCCGTGCAAACACTAAGTGTTAGCTGTAAGATTAGTTTGGTTGAAATTGAAGAATACTTCAAAAAAGTTTACAGTAATAATAACGCAGATCTAAATAGCCTTCCTTCCGACTATAACCTGGACTCTCCTGACGAGCCAAGCAACAAGGCTCTCCTGGAGGTCATCTCCCGGATACCCGAACGAACATCAATCAATTCAATTTTACTTTACTTCTTAAGTATAGTTCCTCTGTAGTAGAAGTCGTCAGCATAAGAATAAATATTGTTTTAGAGTTTACATTCCTAATTCAATCAATACTTCCCACGAGTTCCAGTGACACATCCAAGCATACACATAACAGGGGGAAGGTCTTCTTTCTCTTAATTATTTGTTGAGTAATGCCATTGATTGACGAAATTAAGACTTAATTATTATTGATTGACTTATATGTAGGAATGTGAACTTTATGCATTCAAAAATGTCGAATTATGCGTCAATATTCGAGTCTTTTATGCGGTGATTCTGCGATGAAAATTGAGAAATTATGCAGGGATTATGTGCTCAAAAATACTGGTCTATCCATTATACATTCAGACTTTCAAAAATAATATGTAATTGTTGGAACCTAATTTCTATGTAATTCGATGGGATTAAGGGACAAACTTAATTTTAAATTTATGATGATTATTACCATTGATTTAAATGCTTTCAAAGTCGGCATTTTGAAAATATTTTTAAGGAATTTTAAGGGAATTTAAGATTTTATGGAATTTCAACAGATTTCATAAAATTTTCAGGAGCTTAAAACAATTTGAAAAAGTTGCAAAAATATTACGAAATTTTCATAAATTTGAAAAGTTGTTATAAAATTTTGAATTAATTGAAATGACTTTTAAGGAGTTTTAAGGTAATTATACATAAGTTAAAAATACTTTAAATTGGTTAAGATTACATTAATAATTATAATTATGAATTATAATGCGCAAAAGGCGCACAAATTCAAAATAAAAATTAAATTCATTTTTTTCATTGCATATAAATAATTATTCTCGAAATAATTGATTTATGTGCTTAAAATGGCGATTTATGCGCACAAATTGCAAAATAAGCAATTTATGCACCGAAATAGACGACTTTATGCACATAATTGAAAAACTCGAATTATGCGGCAATAGGGTTCTGATTATGCGAAATTATGCGACCTTAAAATTGGGTCTGATAGTCCCAAAAAAAGATAAATAATTGATATTTACTCATTCCTATCACTTTTAGAAAATTATGCGATTATGCGATTATGCTCACGAGGTTTGCCGACTGGCGCTTTGTACATCGGACAAGACTAGATGTACTGACACTGAACCATCGACATATAGAAATGGACTGCGGGACGCTGTAGAAAAGCGCGTGCTAATGCGTCAGAGAGAGAAGTTGCAAAGGGGTGTATGTTTGTCCCTTTCTCGCCAAAGCTAATTGGTTGAGCTCCACCAAGCTCCACCCACTGAAAATGCTCTCAACCAATTAGCTTTGGCGAGAAAGAGACAAACATACACCCCTTTGCAACTTCTCTCTCTGACGCATTAGCACGCGCTTTCCTACAGCGTCCCGCAGTCCATTTCTATATGTCGATGCACTGAACGGGGCGATAAGATGGGGGAAAAAGCATCATCAAATAAAACTTAATTGTATATTTGACACTAACAATGCAATTCATTGAATAATCATTTATTAAGAATACTTAATCAGGAATTTAAATTTAAATAATTAATTTTATTAATTTTTCATTTTTAATTGAATACTTAGTTATTTTTTAAATTCGTTTATAATATAATTCGGAAATGTTATTTGATAAAAGAATTCGGAAATTGGAAAATCTCGAAATTTTTTTGAATTAAAATTAAAATTTTGTCGACAATTTTTACAATTACATACATAATAGATATATATTTTAGTATACACTTTATTGCAAAACTTAAATAAATAATTTTTAAATAATTGAATAACTCTTTGTCAAGATAGCGAAAAGAAATTCAAATTGATTATGTGCTAATGTTCATAAAGAAAGGCAATAACGGGAAGATTGGTTCAAAGTGTGAATATGTCATTGGAAACATAAATCATAACTGTCTTTTATAGAAAACGGTAGTCGGATATTATGTAAGCGCGAGAAATCCTGACCAGGATGCATTTCTGTCCCAGTTAGACAATTCAACAAAACGAGTAAAAACGTTTTATTTTAAAAATCGAAATAAAATAAGTGCTTTAAATTTTATTTCAATTAAAACTTTCCGGAAAATTTTAATAAAACAACATCTTGTTTATATCGTTTAGAAAAATGTTATAAATAATTTTATTAGAAAGTTAAATTTATACTAAATAAATTAAATAATTTAAAATAAAATGTCTTCATTTGCAAAGAGCTAGTTACGCCATTTTTCTCTCCATGTAATCGATTCTTGTGACCTTAAATGCACTTTGCATTCACAATAAAAAATTGCACAATATTATCAAGAAACCGAAGAAAACATTCTCACGGAAGTGTCAACCGGAAAAGAAATTTATTTATTTTCCTTTTTTTAATTTGGAAATATTTTTCTCGAACTGTTTTAAAATAATTTGTTTATATTATCAAAATATTATAGACGAGGATATTTCTTGATACAAGGTCATTAACCACTTTTTATATCACTTAAAAACTGTTTATTAATAGTAAAAAAAAATCATTAATGAATATTTTAATATTAATTAATTTCATTTAGCATAATTGATTTTACGGTTAGTCAGAGGTGTCACCGACCTGCGAACACAAAAGACGATGCATAATTAGTGTTTATTCAATTTATTTATAAACATCAAGGCATAATTTGCCGAGCATTGCCTTCTAAAAGTTAAAAAAGATGGAACGAAATTATAATATATATTATATAGGAAAGAATTATAATTTGAAGATTATATTGGTACAGTTATAATTTTAAATTTAGAGATTTCAATTGGAGATAATATTATAATAGGCAGTACACGGGAAAAAATTTGGTACAGTTGCTGCACTACCTCTAGTGCTGCTGCTACAATACAATAAAGGGAGGAAGGAGCGCTTTATTCCTTTCACAAAGGTAACTGCATGCCCATGAAATAAAATCGCGCAGTTCTCAGACGTTAAACAAACACATAAACCAAATTTATTTCCGTGTAGATTATAATTCACATTATAGTTTGGGCTTTTTTTATAATCGCATTTATAATTTGAACTGTAATCTTGAGATTTTTATAAAAAATTAAAATTTTAAATATTTAATTTGATAGTATTTTATATATATTTTAATATTTTTGTATGGTAAAAAATAATAATAATATATAATATAAATAATATAAATAAATATTTACAATTGTAAAATTTAATTATTTCTAGTCGAATACTAAATATAGAAAAAAATATCCATGCAAACCACAAAAATCACTAAATTTATTTTTTGATTCATCAAAACCTCTGGCGGAATTAATGTATCTAGATGTTTTTTTAATGCATCTAATAATAATTGTTTTATTAATAAAATTAAAGAATAAATAAATATTTTACTAAAAATTAAAAAAATTTTAATTTAAAAAAAAGGTCGAATACGCTATAAATGAAAAATAAAAAATAATAATTAATTATTATTTATCAAATATAATAACTATAAATTAAGTTAATGTTTAAGTATTAAATTAATGAGAAAAAGTATTAATTAGTTGAGAAAAAATGTTTAATTATCGTATTCGATAGTTGTCGAAGTATCAATCAAAGTTAATCTATTAAACTATTAAAGGGAACTATTGTATTGTTGAAATATTATTATAAAATAAAATTATAAGAATTATTATAAAATATTATATTATTAATATAAATTATTATTAAAATTATATTAAAGGGAAGTAAATAAAAATGGAAATCATTGGAGATATGTCGAAATTGTCGAATACACTAATTAAAAAATTTTTTCTCAAATAATTAATACTTTTTCTCATTCATTTAATACTTAAACATTAAATTAATGTATAATTATTATATGTTATAATTAATAATTAATTCTTATTTTTTATTTTTTTTAGTTATAGCTATTCGACTTTTTTAAAAATTTTTTGAAAGATTATAATTTTGGGCAGTTACAATTATAAAAAAGGAGAATGGGAATTTAAAGATAATAATTGGGGACAACTATAATTTGGAGAATATTATAATTTAGGACAATTATAATTTTCGTAAATTAATATTGGGTGTAATATTATAATTTATATATAAATTACTCATTATAATTTGATTGTATTTCTCTTTGTATTCTACTTCATCCTATACTTTTATTATTCCATTTTATTGCTCTGTGGATGTGCAATTTAAATTAAAATTCCAAGTAGAGAAAAATTCTGATGAAAGCACATAATTGTTAATTGACTTTTCCATCCAATCAGAAACACAATCAACCTATATAAAGGAGATTTCTGTTTTAATTTCCTAAGACTTCAATTTGAAAATTTTATTAATAATTTTCTGACTCATTTAACAATTTTTTCATATTTATACAGTTATTATTACTTTTCTTTAGAAATCTCCGTAATGAAAAAAATTAATTTTTTTTTGCTAATTTAAAATAGATTTACTATAATTTTTTTTTAATTGTCAAAAAGATCCTTCTATGGTGTATTTAGTTCGTAAGATTGTAAGAAAACCTCGAACAAACTCTCCTTGGCCCGCATTGGTAAACTCGTTACATGTAACCAAGCCCATAATTCTGATCGCGCTATAACTTTATTCTTGCGACCATATAATAAGAAATAATTTATCCGAGGATTCAGTCCGCAATTTTTTTGATTTTAATGTAGTTTAA
This sequence comes from Synergus japonicus, assembly GCA_900474275.1. Taxonomy (NCBI): domain Eukaryota; kingdom Metazoa; phylum Arthropoda; class Insecta; order Hymenoptera; family Cynipidae; genus Synergus; species Synergus japonicus. The sequence goes on from UCOH01006209.1 coordinate 28,401, forward strand.
ATCGACCAAATGGTTAGTTTTGGAAATTCTCGTATAATAATTATGAAATTATTTCCTGGTAGTAAAAAAAATGTAACGTTTCTCATACAAAAAAACATAAGTTGGGAAAAAAATAAGCAATACTTTTTGGCTTATTTTTTTGAGAAAATTTCGTTTTTGGAGGGATTATAATTTGGGGACAATTTGAAGATGAATTTAAGGTATAATAGAAAAATTGAAAATGGATCTAGAAAAAAGTTTCTTTGAATCAAAGAAATTTTTTTGTTAAATTTTTTTATTTGATTTAAAGGAATATTTCTTTAATTTAAAGAGAAAATTACCCGCTTTATTCTGCATGATCTGACTCCACTTTTATGTAAATTTTTGTTACTTCTGTTGTACACAATTTCTTTAAAAAATTTAATCTTTTCACCTTAAATTTTCGTGAAAAATTGTAAATTAGGAAAAAATAACTTTTATTTACACACAAAAAATATTAAAATAAATTTAGAAAGTAATGTATTATAACTGCGATTATAATGCGCGTCTTCAGAATCAAATAATTTCTTTGTCTGAAAGAAATTGTGTGACGTCATTTATTAAAATCAAAGAAATTTTCTTTTGATATAAAAATATTTCTATGTTAATTAAAAAAAAGTCAAGTTTACTTTACTCAAGTTTAGTCTAGTCAAGTCTAGTCAAAAAAATGTTTTCTTTAATTTAAAAAGTACTTTTTTTTGGGCGTGGTGCTCACCCATAACTTTTCCTTTTCAAATATTACAATCTCATATAAAAATAATTTTTCGGTGTTAAAAATGTCACTCATATCGATTAAAATGATTAGCCACGTGCCATGACGCAAATGTAAATCAGTAGGATCACATATTTCTCTAAGAGTTGCACAATGCATTACCAAGATTATTTATTCAAAGTTTTAAAATGAAATTCGTCTCTTTGACAATGAAAAACATTTTAAATAATGTGACAAGATAAAAACATGAAGAAGAAATTTAAGAAAGTAAATCATCTTACTCGTTGCAAGACTATAATTTAACTGACTGAAATCTCACGAGACGGGTCATTACGTATTAATATAATGACAATATCCAGAAATAGAAGATCCAAAAAGGAATAGACTCGATATAAAAATTCAAGATAACATTTTTGCCGTATGCCTACGTGACCAATCCAGCGTACGTGTTTCTCGATCAAGGACGTCAAAATGATCTTCCAACAAAGTTATTTGCATTCTGCGTGTCTTAGTCCTTTTAGTCCGTTGACCTGATCCTTCGATCACACTTTATTAAAGATCTTTTATCCCGTTTATTATTTTTCAGTTTATAATTAAAAAATTCCATTTTCAGAACATTTTGATACAATTTTCTGCTTAGACTCACTGTACTTTATAAATGGGGTGCAAATTGGGACAAATGGGGGCAAATATGGGACAAAAGGAGCGTTTTTTTCTGGTGTGGGGCAAATGGGGTGCAAAAGGAGCGTTTTTTCTCGTGTGGGGCAAATGGGGTGCAAAAGGGGCATTTTTCTGATTTGGAGTAAATGGGGTGCAAAAGTGGCGTTTTTTCTGGTGTGGGGCAAATGGGGTGCAAAAGAGGCATTTTTTGCCCCCATGTATGATTTGAGAAATATAGTTACAATTTATGCGGAGATGGGGACAATAACAATTGGGACAATTACTTCCTAAATTTGAAACAGTAAAATTTCATTGTTTCATAGTGGAAGCTTAGAGACTCTCGAAAACAATGAAATTTTACTGTATGTGCAGTAAATATTACTGTTTTATCAGTAAAAAAAACAGTATTTGATTTGGTTTAAGTTCTGAACTTTCAAATGAACGAATTTTTGTATTGATTGCACTTTAAACTATAAACAATGTTAAAACATTAATTCATTTGCATTAAAAATAATTTTTATGGAAGAATATGGTAGACCCTTACAATGTATACGATTATTTTTAGTTGAAATAACATTTCTGGATAATGTTTAATTAATTCTAATTTTAAGCGTCCTTCGATTTCTGTACCTATATCAACTGTGCAAAGTATAACTTGTTTCGCAAAAATCGAAAGATTAATTTTAATTTAGTCTGCTTACAATTCTCTCAAGTTCATTAAATTTTTTAGTTTTTTTTTAAAAGTTTTTTTGAAGCAGATGAGTCTACAGATCGCGAAAGCATTTATTTTTAGTACTTTGTATAAAAAATTGGACAAAAAGAAGAATTCGTAACCCAATCGAGTTGAATGATCTTAAGGGGTTTCCGGTTTTAGACAAAATACTCTGCTTTAAATAGTCTTTGTCTTTAAGGGTGTTGGAGTCAAGTTATAATCTAAAAATTCGATTTCTTCATTTTACTCAACAAATATTAAATTTGGAATTTTTTCCCTCTGTAGAATTAATCAATTGTTAACTATAATTATGCGTACAGAGCGATAAAATATTTAATTCAAATATTTTTTAAATAAAATAAAAATCTTGAATTTTGAATTCCTCGTTTTATGCAAAAAGTATCAAAATTAAATATTTTTTCTCTCTGTACACAGTATTATATTTGAAAAAAGATTAGTGCTACAGAGCTAAAATATATTTATCTATAATATTCGTTGAGTAAAATGGAGAATGGAATTTAGATCTTTGCACTTGGGTCCAACGCCCCTAAATTTATGATTCTAATTTTCATATACATAATACAAATATTCTTTTGTAATTTTTTTGGTGTTTACAAAAGAATACAAAAATTGAATCTGATTTTCCTATATTTTTTTCCACAGGTCGCATTGGGACAATAACAATTGGAACAATTACTTCCTAAATTTGAAACAGTAAAATTTCACTGTTTCACAGTGGAAGCTTAGACTGTCGGAAACAATGAAATTTTACTGTATGTGCAGTAAATATTACTGTTTTATCAGTAAAAAAAACTGTAAAACAGTATTTTTTTACTGTTAAAACAGTGAAATTTTACTGTGAATCAATGAGTTTTTACTGTGAATTAGTGAATTTTTACTGTTTCAAATTTAGGGAGTACAATTTGATTTGGTTTAAGTTCTGAACTTTCAAATGAACGAATTTTTGTATTTATTGCACTTTAAACTATAAACAGTGTTAAAACATGAATTCATTTGCATTAAAAACAATTTTTATGGAAGAATATGGTAGACCCTTACAATGCCTACGATTATTTTTAGTTGAAATAACATTTCTGGATAAAATAGAATTGGGTAATTATAATCGAAAAGAATATAAAAATTTTGGACAATTAAAATAATAATTAAACTTCACATTAAAGTTGTCCCAAAATTATATAATCTACTTTAAATTATAGTTGTTTCCAATAATAGTAATCTTTACATTACAATTGTCCTTAATTAAAATCTTCATGTTACAATTTGCGTTAATTATATTTGCATTTATATTTAAATTATAATTAACATTATAATTATAATTAAAATTATAATTATAATTATAACTCTGAATTATAATTGTAACTATCGAAAATTATAATCTGCCATAAATTACAATTGCCCCAAAATATAGTTTAAGTTTATAGTTTAAGCAATAATATAATTCTGAGTAAAAAAATTGGCAAAAAATGATAAGAGAAAATACGTTTACATTTCGTTCTGGCGGTATTCTTTTAATTTTTATTGAATCAAGTTTTTTGCCGCTAGGAAAAAACGATTAATTATAACGTGCTATTCTTAAACGAGTGAATATGTAAAAATCGCCAGCCTTGCAATGTGAATGGGCGGTCCATAAAACCAGTTATTATACAAAGCAATTTACCATGATTGGTGTTGGTAGTGCCTGTAAAATATCACGTACGCCAGGATCGAAGCCTTATTAAGGATCTTAACATTTACGGAATTTCAAGATTATTATCAAAGTTATTCTGACAACTGTGACAAATCAAATAGCTGCATTATTATCACCTCGGGTTGTTAAATCTAAGTTTATTACTTATGTACCACTTGTCAATGACTTATCATTGAGTCATTAGATGGATTACCTATTCATGAAAATGTAATGTTTTATCCGTTGATAAATTGTTTTGAAATCAAAGTGTCATTAATTACATTAAAAAAAACTTTTGATTAATTGTTACCACTTGTGACATTTGGGGAAAGGATTATTATAATATCGGGAGAAAAATCGAACTAGAAGGGGACTAAATTTTGGAAAAATTGTTGTTTTAGGTGAAAAATATGTTAATATTTCATGAGATCTCTTCAATTTTCAACAATCTTTTTAAAATTCTTTAAAATACTTTAAAATACTTTAAATTCTTCAAAAAACTTCAAAAACTTTAAAAATTTTTTAAAATATCTTTAAATTTCTTATGTATTCCTTTAAAATTCCATAAAACATTTTTAGAATCTCGTGAAATATTTTTTAAATCCACGAGGAATTTTTAAATCTCTTAAAATGCAGAAAATTTTCTTTAAATTGTTGGAAACCTATTGAAATCTATTAAAATTCGCTGGAATCTTTTGAAATTCCTAAAAACATCTTTAAATATCTTAAAATTCTACTATGCAATATTTACAATTACATGAAATCGTTATTTTATAAAATCGTTTACAAATCATAAAAATCTCGTGAAATTATTTTAAATTCCCTAAAGTGCATTAAAATCTCTAAAAAAGACTCTTGAAATAAAAAAATCTCAAAAAATCATTTAAAAATCAAAAAGGGCTTGACATTTTTTTTTAATTCTATGAAGAATACAAAAATTCCTTAAAATCCTATAAAATGTCATAAATTCAATAAAATCTATTAAAATTCCATGAAATCCTTTACGGTTTCACAAAATCTCTTACGATTCATAAAAATTCAATAAGATCATTTTTAAAATATCAAACTTAAAATTTCTTAAAAGATTTTAGAATTCCACGAAACACTTTTAAAATCCCTTCAAAGACGTAAAGATCTCTTAAAATTCTAGAAAACCTTTTGAAATTCCTTAAACTTCTATAAAATATATCCTTTAATATATTTTACAAAACAATTTTGTGAAAATTTTGTGAAATCCTTTAAAATTTCATGAAGAACATTTGAATTCCTTAAAATCACTTCAAAATAATAAAAATTTCTTCAAGTTCTTACAAGCCTTTCAAAATCTTTTTAAATTCCACAAGTATTTATAATCGCTAAAAATCCCTTAAAATGTATAAAAATCTTTTGAAATTTTTAAAAAATTAAAATATTATATACAAATTATTATACATTTATATATTTATTCTTTAAAATTCCCTAAAGTGCATTAAAATTTTTAAAGAAAACTCTAGAAAAATAAAATCTCCTAAAAATCTTTTAAAAATCAAAAATGACTTTAAATTTTGGAAATTCTATTAGGATTATTAAAATTCCTTAAAATCATTTTTAAAATGTCAAAATTACTTAAAATTTTTACAAGTTCCTTAAATTCCTTTATAATTCCACGAAAAACTTTTAAATACCTTAAAATACTTAAAAAAGCTTTTATAATTTTTGAAAACATTTCAAAATTCCTTAAAAATCTTTTAAAATTACATGAAGTCTTTTTAAAATTCAACTAAATCTTTAAAATATTATACAAATCTCTAATAATCCCTTAAAATTCCTAGAAACCGCTTAAAATCTTTTTAAATTATTGAAAATGTCTTGGAATCATTAGAAACCTAGAGAATCTCACAGAACATCTGGAAATTGTTTATAATCCTTCGAAATCTTTGGATATTTTCGAAAATTTGTTAAATAAATTATAAAAGTTATAATATAATGTAATAACCTGAATATTTAAATTTTATTTAAGAATTTTTCTCTAGCAGTATAAAATTACAATAAAATAAAAAAAAAAGTTGCTTTGATCCAGAAGCTAAAAATAGAACACACATTTCGTAAATGTAAATCGCGTTTCTATTTCGTTTATACGCTTATATATGATCCAATATTTCGTAAATTTCATATGTCGAAAGTCAGTTTAGAACAAAGCCTTTATTTCCTGTTTCACATAAAGGAACGTTTCCGGCGAATAATAATTTGCTTTTATTTCACGAATCAAAAATTCTAGTCCAATTAAATTCTGATGAAAATTATACCTTTATTCTTGTGACATTTTACAAAAGAGTGATGGGAAAATTACACAAATTTTGTGCCAGGAAATATCAGAGGAAATCGTTGCAAAATATCATTTTTTTCATCAATTTTATTTATCTTAAGTCCCAAAATTATAATTGTCCCCAACTGTCCCAATTTTTCCATTGTCTCTTTCAAAAAATAACTTTTCCTGAACATAATTGTCTTCAGTTATATTTTCTTTTTAGAACCATTTATAATATTTCCTAAATTGCAAGTGTCCTGATTTTTATATTTGTCCCCAATTGTCAATAATTACATAAAAAGGTATTAAACTTATAAATGACGTATTAAGAAATTAACTGTGGTCAATTATCCCCAATTGTCTCAAATTGCTTCGAATTTGTAATTTCTTCAAATTTTGATAGATTCCCAATTAGGTATTCAAAGAAAATTAAAATTGTCCCAGAGTATAATTGCAATTAATTCGAATTATTTCCAACTGTTACCAATTATTAAAATAGCCCCAAAGTTACAGATGTCTTCTATCAGAAACTATAATTTTATTGTTCCAAGATTTAAAATTTCTTCGTTTTTTCGTTGAGGAAAATTATCTCCCAAATTGTCCCCAATTGATAATTTTTCTGGAAATTTGATAAGGATTCTAAAAAAGGGATTTTGTGGAATTTTAAGATGTTTCTAGGATTTGCAAGAAATTTCAATTTTAAGAAACTTCCAACAATTTTTTACGATTCGAACTTAAATTTTAAGGATTATTACGAATTTTAAGTGATTTGAAGTGCCTTTAAATTTCAACAGATTTAAAGTGGATATTATACGAAATTAAAAAAAAATTTCGATAGTATTATTGAAAAAATTTAAACGTATTTTTAATACTTTTCTGCCAAGGAAATTGAAAAATTGAAACTAGTGGTCACCCTGATATTTTAGTGAAAAATACTTTTCTTGCTAAATAAAAGTTTTTATTCACTCTAATGGAATTTTGTATTAAATAATAATTTTTCTAATTAATATTACTAATTTAGTGTAATTAAGTTAGCGATTTTGATTGCAAGAGGCTTGAACTTATAATGTAAAATGTACAATTTACGAATTTATATATATATATATATATATATAATGTTATTTCGTTACTTAAAAAAGTAGTGAAAAACTACAATGTAAATTAAAATTGAAAGATAGTAAGTTTGGTGACCCAGATTTGCTTTAAATATATGTACAAATACAACTGCAATGTCACATCAAAAGCAGTAAGAGCAGAGTATAGACATAAAAGGTCCAATTCTCATAAGACTCATAACGCGTTGGCGCAACCACAAACTCGTAACCGAGTCGTGGTTATGCAATAAGATTTGATAATCGGCAGGTACATGCCGAGTTGAGTTTTCATGAGCCGGTAGTTTGCACATACAGCATCCAACGAATTTCAACAACTTTTTTGTCATTTATAAAGACTTTCTGGATTTATTTTTAGTTTTAGGAAAGACTTGAATTTTTAGGGCGAAATATAATTTTTATAATAATATTATAATTATAATATAATAATATAATATATAA